>JAUZNC010017104.1:0-26769 GCA_034780395.1 Vannuccia rotundouncinata | reverse complement strand
GGGGGGGTCCTTTGTTCTAGTGGTTTGGAGGTCCCCTTCACCTACTACTAGAATTATATATCCAACATTATCTAAAATTGAAAATAAAACTCACTTGAAGTATGAGAGGTATAATGATTAGTGGATACAGCTGAATATATTCGAAATTATCATGAATATAGTTAATTATTTCTCAAAGTTTTATAATTAACTTAGTGGTATTTTAAATTGCAAAATTTAAATGAAATGTTTCAATTAATTACGTGTCAATTGTTGATAAATGTTCACGAGTATATCTCAATTAAATTTGCATCATAAATAGCTTCGAATTGTTGATACGTCAGGGCTAGAGGGTCGCACGTGCACTTGTCAACCTGGATACACTGGAAATGGAATAGGCGAAAAGGGTTGTCATAGTTACTCAATTGAACATCAGAAATTATATAATCTCTTTGTCAAAAAGACAAACTTTGTAACAATGGAAATTGTCAAGTGCGAGTTCCATAATATTAAATATTTGAACTTTTGAGTTAATTTTATTAAAATTACTTCAGTTCATTTCCAAAATCACAAAATAAAAATATGAAATAATTTTACAAATCATTATATTTATTTTCTTAGTTCCTAATTCAGTGTTGTATAAAATTAAATAAAACTAATTGCAATAGAATATTAATAAATAAATATGTTCAAAGAAAAGGGGTAATTTTTAAAAATAATATCTTGTATCAATCGGTTCCAATTTATATTCCTTTTACCTTAAATTTATTATGCACAAAGTTTGATAACAATATTGAAATAATATAAAGTAATTCTTTGCAGATTTCATTAATATTTGGATTTGTTAGATAAATTCCAATTTATGCATTCTTTAAAAACAAATTACAAATAAAATTTAATAAGTTTCTAAGAGTTATATGTCTGTTTTAGTACATTTCGAACAGTTTTACATACTTATGCAATTATACCTGCTTTAATGGTTCACGATGTCAAAACCTTGTCGACAACTGTCAACCCGACCTAAGTCATAATATCCGAGCAGAAGGTATAGCCATAAAACTTTACGAGAAGGCATAGAGCCGAGAAGAAGATGACCCGCTGTATCAGATAGCAATTAGTATTCCGAAGAAAACCAGACTAAAACGATCTAGAGGATGGAGACAGTTGGGTCAGGAAAACAAGGAAAAAACTGAACGTAAAAGATGCCAACTGAGAAAAATGAAATGCTTTCCAAAGCCAACATCACTGAGATAACAAAGCAATTGTTAATATGAACACAAACCTAGCTGCGATCATCACAAGAAGGAAGAAGCTACCCTGTTAATTGGATACTTCCGGAAGCAGATCTCGACATCTGGACGGATGATTCGGACGACAGCGGAGTCAGAAACGAAGGAGGGGAATCCTGATCTTTAACAGAGAAGGTAAAAAGATTGAGGAGAGCATAGCGACAGGACGATTGTGTTCGAATTTAAACGCGGAATTAAAAACACCATGCTCCCTTATAGCTAGCTCAAAATTTTCGACCCACGCTATTTTCCTATGTCTACATCGGGACCCTATTTTACCAGCCGTTTATTTGGAAAAACCTTTTATAACTTTTAAGCCATGTAACAATTTTGTTTAATTTTTCAGGCAGCTCGTTTTTTGCAAAGTGACATATTTCCCGAAAATTTTAAGTCCATTGGAAATTGCAAAAAAGTTGTCTTCATCGACTTTAGCGATTTTCTCAACATAGAAAAAGGGTCTAAATTAAAATCCGTTCATGGATTTGGGTTCTACGACCCAAAATTAGTTTCTAGAAATTTATTGTATATGTTTAAATTCTTTTTAAATGCATATAAATGCAATATTCATCTTTATAAATATAAAAAAAATCGTCCTGTTTGTCAAAATTGACCATAATATTTTCTAGAAAGACTTTTCCCTTGCGGGTACGAACATAATTAGTCCGAAAATCATCAAAAAGAGCGTGTAATAGTTTTGGAAAGTCTCAAACTCGCACAGGCAACCCTCCGTGTTTTCGTACTTTGACCAATATAGGAGGCGATCTAGTTGTCCATGACCTTGAAATTTATATTGGACATATTTATTGTGTTTCACAACTTTCCAGAAAATTTAATCCTATAATCAGTCAAGTAGTTTTAAAATGAGAGCTTACTATGTCTAATTTTTAAATAAACCAGCGAGGAACCTAAACAATATATAATATTTTATAATATATCTATTAATAACTTCTGGCTTCTAACTTCTAACTTCAGCTAGACCACCTAGACTAATCTTTTGACTAGTTTGGAGGTTTACAAACCTTAATAATTTTGTTTGGCTAATTCGAAGTATTCTAGCCATAGAGTAATAATGTAATTCTGTTTTTACAAATAACCATTATTTGTAATTCTATTTTAAATCAAAAAGATAGTATTTTTACCAATCATAAATTAATTTCAAAATTTTTTATTTACGTGAACAATTTAATGAAATTTAGTTAATTGTTTCAGTATATTTTAATAATATAAATTAGTAATATTTTGGATAATTGTTTGACTCTATTTTTAATTTACGAATAAAAAATTATTTTACACATTTTGTTTACATCGGTATTTTATTAGCGGAAAATATAACCTGTGAGTTTCTTTCTTCTAATAATATTGATTTAAGAAATTTTTCACATTATTAAGTAAATTTACGTTTAATTTGAAAAAAAACATTTAGAAATTTTATAGATTATAATTTTTTCTTGTATTCTACTAAATTTTGTATTGAATGATTGTTATATCTATTACATCTCATCAATTTATTATACAAACATTTGAAACAAAGAAATTCAGTTTTGCTATTTATCTAATTTTGAGTGGTGAACATGTATACTTACTTTATTGCCATTTCCTTTTTTTAAAAAAAATTATTTATGATTGTTAAAACTTGTAAGCTCTATATTCTAAACTATATTACAGAGGCAAAGCTACCAAATTTACAACTTATGTAGGAGGGGGTTGAAACATATATTTTTCTATGGCAATTGCATGCAAAAGATTTTAGGCAATTTCTATCTGTTTATATATAAAATTGGGTTTTACATGCACAAGATAGTTGTAATAATTTTCATTGAAAAGTCTGCTAAATTCAAGAAGGGCATATTTTGATTTTCAAAATCTGGCAAAGAAGATTTATAAGTAGATTATTTTAATCATTGCCATCAAATATATAAATTATATTACAAATAATTACATATAGTATAAACATAATTTTTAGATGTTATGTACTGTTTTGTATATTTCATGAATGGGATGTACAACACCCTATTCACAAGCTGCTTGTACCAATAACATATTTTAAAATAATGTTTACATAATATAGCATCTAATTATTTTTTATGATTTCTGTATATTGACTGTATTTTACTGTATAATTGTATTGTAATTATGTTATGTTTAATTTTAAAGTCAATTTTTATTAGGACAGCCAAACATTTTTTATACCAAAAACAAATTTTGAATAAAATAAGATTAACATAATTATTACATATGACATAAAATGATTATTTTACTAAATCTATTTTGAAATATTAAATCAATTTACATATCAATAATTTTATGTCAACCTATTATATATTCATTAATTATATAATTGTCCCATTCTTAAACTGTTTGAATCATACATCTTGTTCACTTATGGTACACAACATAGGTCCACACAAGTGTGTCTTTTAGTGATATATAGCAAGACACTTATTTCCCAGGTTCACCCATTATTTTATATATTATACACATTTTAGGAAAACATTTTATGAATTGAATTATATAAAAGGCAAGGAGAGTATGTCTACCCCAACCCTCATCCCTTCCACCTTTTACCAGCCCAACCCCCTCTCCTGTCCAATCCCCCCAACCCCTATCCTCTGCAATATAAACATCTATGCTGTTGCATTATTAATTAAATAATTATTAATAAATTAACAAATTTGCATATTCCAAATTTGTTGTTTAAACTGTTCTCATTTTTTGATATTATTTTTATAAATTATAAATAATTCAGATTTTTATATCTGAAATCCAGGTTGCATTCTATGTAGCCTAACTAGGATATATCCAGTATATATATTTTACTCGACCCTATCTTCCACTAGTTAAATTGGAATAATATTAATAAATATCCAGAGTATAGTTGTCATGGAATTCAGCCTGGTTTGAGATTGGTAGAAAATATTGTTTAAATTAACAGAATTAATATTTTTTTAGTAGATGTAATAGATATATAATTTGGCAGTGTCTCCAGTACATGGAACCACATAGATGCAACATTTCTTAAGTACCACATATATTCTCTGTGGCACTTATACTATTAACATCTATAGATAATATACTAATCTTAATTATACTATAAACTATATAGTCTATATATATTGTCCCTATTTTTAATAAGTGGTGTATCTCAATTTTTAAAGATTTGTCTTAGTGAGGTTATGAACTTTCTTGTGTAAAAATTTTAATGCTGTAACCTCATTAAGAAGAAGGATAGCATCCATAGCATCTTTGATACACCCATAACAAACACAGTTTTATTTTGAATAAGTGGCAAATTTCAAGATAGCCCCATTATTAAAAAATATTAAGAAAAATAATCTCCAATTGGCTCTTCCAAAAAACACTCAATTTTGGGATATGCCCCTTATTAAAAATCCGGTATGATATATTATATATATTTATACTACAGAGTACATAGTTCTGTAGAAAATAATGTATAATTTTCAATTTCATAAATCAATATGCAAAATAATACATTTAAGCATCCAGCCTGTATTCCATGTCTTTTGTACCCCAAATATGTTAGCCTTTTCTTATTCTTTTATATATAAAATTCCTGATTTTATGCCAGATATACAATCTAGTTACCTACCATTATTTTTTGGACATATCTATGGATAAGTTTTTCATTAACCACCAGCCACACATTTTTTTCTATGTTTTTTACAGATTTAGGGACACTTTTTTCTTGACTGCCAAATCATCACTTAATAAATATTTTGCTTAGCAACTATCCCATGTAAATGTCTCATTATAATATGAAAATTTTTTAAATGATTTTATACAGATTTTAAAATCTGCAAGGAAGAATTTTTGAAAACCCTCGAATTTTATAATGCCCCTAAATTTTATACAAATGTATATATTATTTCCCTTGACTTTTTATTCTAAATTAATTATTTTTGTATGTCAATTTCAATTTTAAAATAATATACTCATTAGACCAGTTAATTAAAAAATCTATCTTATTTATCAGATTTGATAATCTGTTGTTTATTATTTTTATATTAAATTGATTATTCAATATTGACAATATGATATACATGTATGAAAACAATTTTATTTTTTTTAATTGACACTAGAAAATCACCTTATCTCAACTGAACTTCAAATTGTGATAGCCCTGATGGATTCATCAAATGTACTAAACACATTTCCCCAAGATGGCCAAAATACAATTTATTGAATAAATAATTAATCAAAAATATACTACTATATGTATATATGACATTTTTCATTATAGCTTTGAACTGAAAATTTTTACTTATCATAACACTGGGCATAAACTTTCACTTATGATAAGTTACTTTTTTACTATTCTACAATCATTTTTCTTTTCACAAACTAGCAATTTATTAATACTAATAAATTAGCATAATAATTGTATTTCATTACCACTAACTTAAAATGATTATTGGTAATATAACTAAATTAAGAATTGTTTATTAATATTTAAAAATATATATAAGTGAATTACTTAGATACATGAATGTCTAATTACATATTTTTCATATTCTGTATTTTAGTGAGGAAAAATGAATATGAGAGCTTTTTAACTTACACAATGTTTACACAAATGTCTAGATAAGACATGATTGAGATTTAAAACAGCTGAGCTATGTATTGGAGCCCAAAGGGTAAAATTTCTTACAGCTATTTATTTAAAAATAATTGCATTTGCAGGTCACCAGAAACTACTTAAATTAGGTTGTTAGTGATCTTTTAAATTCTGGAATAATGTAATTTTTTGAAACCTAGTTGACATCTATAAATTTATAATTCCAATTGAAAATGATTTACAGACAACTTAGTCCAGGACAACTGAAATGTACATATTATATATAATGTATCACTAATATGAGGCCAACAGATAGTATAAATGTGAACCACTTGAGAAAATTCAACTTTACAAAAATAATCATAATTCAATTTTAAAAATGAATGAGTTGATAACAAGGTTCTTAAACACTTTTAAACCGAATTATAGATGTTTGAAAAATGGCTTTAAACCCCAGTGTGATGTGCTTGTTGTTTATATTTAGTGTCAAAAAAAGTTTAGCATTTTCTCAACATTTTCTATTTATTATTGTCCTTGTAAAATTGAAAAATATATATTGTCCTTTGTTCTTTTGCCAAGCTGTCCAATTACCTTGAAAACATAGTTTCTATAAATCATGGTGGACTAAATGTTTAGAGGAAATGATACAGCTATTGAAAGAGAATTGATTTTAGGTCATGTAAACTTAATGTTGTAAGTTCAGTTATCCAAAAAGCAATTACATCATATATCTTTAATATCAATCACATTGCTGTTGATTTTAAATTGGTTTTTCATAAAAAGTTGCACTCTGAGTATAGGTTATTGTATATATATATAGCCAACTAGAAGTTGGAAGTTTATAAATGTATTAAGTTACTCGTTTTGTTGAAATTTCTTTGTTTTAAGGATCATTATATGTGGAGTCAACAATATTTGTATGTAAATTATATTTGCATTTGTTTCAAATTCTGCACCATAGTTTCAAAATAATTGAATTGTTGAATCCTTTCAAATCTTATTATCATGCTTTATTCACTTTAGCTTTACATCTGTTTAATAAAATCTACACTCGATTTGTAAGATTTTTTTGTTGAATTTTTGATTGAAAATATCTTTCACCCTTTTCTAAAAAATCTTCCAAACTTATTTAGAAATTTGATTTCATAATTAAACTATTCCAACTTAATTAGAATTTTTCTAATTTTTACTTTGTGTGAAAAAGCCTGTCCCTGCCCCCTTTTAATATAAATATACGATTTGCCCTAAAAAAAAGATAGTTAGCCCTCTAAGTAAACCAGGGTTCCCACTATCTCTTGAGAAGCCTTTAATTTTGTAATACCCCTTGGGAACCCTCGAATTTCTGAAAAAATTACTTATATATTCCTCTTGAATTATGTAAATTTTTCTACTTTTACATTTGAATGATAATATATTAGACAAGCTCATTAAAAAAATCCAACTTATTGAATATATTGAAAATCTGTTCTTTCCATATTGTTATATTATAGTGATTATTGATAATATTATGATGTACCTGTGTTATAACAATGTTAATTTTTTTATATTTGGAAAAGCTTAGAAACCCTAATAAATAAGGAAGCAAGGTTCATTTGTAGTCTTGAATATAAAATTCTCCATAATCTCTCGATGTTTAAAAAGGACTGTAAAAGTCTTGAATTTGAATTTGAAATGTAAAATTATTTTTAAAACTCATCTTGTTACTAATGAAGTTTTCTTTCCAATTTAGTGCTTCCATCAAATTTTATAAGCCTATATTTCCCAGAGCAAGTGTCATCTTAAAACGAATTCCAAAATTATTCTTTTAGGAATTTGAACTTAGAACTATATAAATTCTAACAAGTTCGCTTACATTCAAAATTCGAAGTATAACAGTGTTTGCGTTCTCCTAGTACACTAAAACAATACTAAATATTATAATTATTCTGTATTTAATTTATCAATGGGATTATTATTCAATATAGAATGTTTATTAGTTTGAATATCTTTGAAAAAGGTATCGAACTTAGGTGTACGCGATCTTTTTATCTTTGCACCACATAACTAACCTTTTTATCGATGTTTATAACTAAGCTTGCATAATTTAATATTGAAGACATTGATTTGTATTAAGACTTTTTAATGTATATTCTTATTTCAGTGGTTATATTTAATGGTGTCCCTGGGTGAAATAAACGCTTATCGATATAAATATTTATATGAACTAATTTAATTAACAATTCTTTGACAGACATACTGTCTAGTTTTATTTACACTCATGGCAGTAAAAACGAAAGCATCCTGTCTATTTGTTCTGTTTTTTACACTGTTGTCTCTAATTGAGTTATTTCTTCCCGTGTGCTATATTAGAACAGACAACGCTAGTTGGGGGTCTTTGTTTTAACAGACAAAGACAGGCTCGATCTTTCTTCAGGTCATTTTACTGATATATGAGGCAATTATTTCGGAGTTTGTGCCGATAGATATTTACATAATTTCTTGGTAATATGCTATGTTTAACATTAAGTGTGTAGTGTTGCTTTGTAATTATATTTACTTAAGAGATTTTTAATTTTTTTTTCTTTCTTGAATTTGTTTTTTATTTTGATTATTGCACGAATTAATCAACTTTTCCAATATTTGCGTATCAAAACTGTGATACATTAGTGACGTTTATGAAATTGTCAATTAATATGATTTATTAGTTTATTGAAAAAATTAGTTAGTGACGAAACTATTTTTATTTAAATTTTGTGAAGAAAAGTTTAGTTAGAAAAACAAGTGCGATTGTTTCAACCAGAGTTTTCAACCCACGTAATAAACTTGACGTCTCTCCTACTTAAAATAGTGTCAGTGTATTTATAGATTCTTTGTTACCTTTATTATGTGAAGACCTTTCGTTCATTCATTACAGCACAAACAGCTGTGTTGCCTTATTTTGATGACTCATTACCGCCTTGAATGACCGGATTCTACCATCTAGTTAGTCTAGTCATCTTTTCCAATCCATATTTTCTCGTTTTTCCAATACACCACAGTAATGTTATTATACATATATGTCGTATGCTATAACACGTTATTTATAATTAGATGTTATATTAATAGAAATAGTACTATTCGACCCAGAGTATTTATATTTTCATAGTTTAAAATATTTAGTGTATTGAAGATTAGTAGTATTCATAGTTTGATTAAACAACTTCCTTCATTTTTATTTTACACATGATCGTAGCTATTTCGGATTGCTCCATTTTACAGCCAGCAGTGCCGTGTTAAAAGTGCTTGTTAACTTTGTGTAAACTATTTTTTATTTGTATTACTGTTTATGAATTTGACCTCTATGTTGATCTGAGAGAAATAAGTGGCCCCAAAAAGGTCCATGACACGCTACATCGGTCACATTGTGTGGTGTATATGTCATGTGTATGAAAACTATTTCATATTTTCAGTTGTACTTAGGAGTGTTTATTGTTTATTTTAGAGGTCCTAATGTATTATTGTCTTTAATTGGATCAGATTACACTATATATATATAAAGACAAATCAGTCCTGACGTATTGCCACACAGGCTTGTATTCTCTACACATTCGCTTATCGTTTGACGATATTCCACTTCAGCTCCAGCCGGCACCATTGCTCCTCACCTCTCCAACGACAACTCCGCACTCGAGCTCCACTCCTCCACCGATTCACCTCCCAGCGCGACATCCACGACAACTCAACAACTAGACGAGAGTCCAGCCCACCACCGCAATCCACCGCAGCCCAGGGCTCTGTCCGGTCCACGGTCGCGCTCCAAACCCGCCTTCACTCGGCTCATCGACTGGCTGTGTAGTGTGCGCTCCTCCAAGCACCACACCGCCATGGACATGACCTCCTCGGGCAGTGGACGGCCCTCCTCCAGTCTGCCCGTCCAGCAACACCGCCGCTCCATATGGAGTGCAGGGAAGGTCCGCTCCGACCAGCACGATACCATGGCAACCGCCGACGTCCAGCACGCCTCCGCCGTTAACAACAACAACTCGCCGCACTGCCCCGGCCTCAGTCCGGTCGACCTAGAACGCCCGAACAGACTAGCGGAACTGCTCGCACAGCCCGTGGCTCCCCTGGAGGTGCAGCGGAAGTTTTCGTGGAACCCGGAGGATGCCTCGGTGAACATCTTCGTGAAGCAGACGGACCCCCTGACCTTCCACCGTCACCCGGTGGCCCAGAGCACGGACTCGATTCGCGGCCGGGTGCCTCTTACGCGTGGAGTGCACCTGTGGAAGATCCGGTGGAACCCGCGGGAACGCGGAACACACGCGGTGATTGGGGTGGCGACGGCAGCAGCGCCCCTCCGTTGCCATGGTTACCACACTCTGGTGGGCGGCAACGGGGAGTCCTGGGGCTGGGACATCAACCGCTGCCGGGTGCAGCACAACGCCCGCGTGGACGGCTGGCGACCCTACCCGGTCTGTTGGTCCGGCCTGCACTCGGTGCACAAGGAGGAGAGCTTCCACGTTCCGGAGGAGATCCAAGTGGTCCTGGACATGGACGAGGGCACCCTGTCCTTCATGGTGGAGGGCCACTTCCTCGGCATTGCCTTCCGCGGTCTCAAGGGCAAGGCTGTGTATCCGACTGTGAGCGCGGTTTGGGGCCATTGTGAGATCACGATGCAGTACATCATCGGCCTTGACCGTAAGTGTGCACATATCGATATTGGTTGAAGGTGTTTATTACATAGATATTGAATATTATATATAGAACTAGACTGGACATCTAAAATATTTCTATACTAAAGTATGTTGCATCGCGGTATGGCAAATCCAGAGTTGTGATTGGTTACATAATGTGAAAATAACTTTAACAGGATATATATATTTAATTGATTCATATAAACAATTATTGAATTTAATAATACTACAGTAATTACTAATAATATTGAATTTTTGCCAGGATCGACAGAAACCGATACTAAGTGACAACAATCAGCTAGATTACCAATCTAGTTAAACTTTAACAAAGAGATAGTATATCTATGGTTTATTATTGTTGAAGTTGTCACAAGTTGTGATATTTATCGCTTTGTATGAATGATAAATAATCTGTTGTGTTTCATTGTTGGTTTAGTTAATCATGCACTGAACTGAAATAAATACCCTATAAATAAGTGTTGTTGTGTCGTGTGCGGCGTGGCTTACAAGGATTTGGTCCACTTGTGATTCACACTTGTGGTTTTGTTTGTTGAGAAACTTAAAGCAGCATTAACTATAAATCATTGTATCGGATGTGGTGTGTACGTGTTACAGGAATAAATGTTGTGTACCCAGATAACCGTTTGATAATTGAACTCCACTTAATCTTGCAGCTGAACCGCTCCTCCTTACACAAGCCTGTCGACGCACAATTCGGCAGCACATAAAGCGAGTGCGCGGTCCTGACAGGATCCACGAACTGCGTCAACTACCCCTGCCCCCCTGTATCAACGACTTCCTGCTCTTTCGTGAGGCCCTCTAGTCACTCCAGAACAAGGCCCGCCTATATCTCATCTCTTTCCGAAAGATCTGGCGTGCTCATATTGCCTCTGACGTCCACCTTCAATCAGTCAGTCCGCTCGCGAACGTTGTCCCACTGTGTAAATCTCTCCTGACTTCTCTCTAGTATTGACTTTTGTATCTGTTTTATTTGATGTAAAGTTTATCTATCTCACTATTTTGTTGTGCAAAGTGTTAACTGAATTACTTGGGGAGTAATCGTGGAGTTTCCTTCCTAAATTCCCTCAATCACACACACTAATCTATAGTTTCACTACTGTTTGTGCTTTTATACCCAGACTACTCGCTTATCCAAGTGCAATAACGGTGATTTTCTGAGTTGAATTATTGACCAAGCCTTTCTATTATGTATTACTATATGCATAGGTACTGTTACCATATTACTGACTTGATAATTTGACTTTGTTTCCTTTTCCCAATCCAAGTGCAAATATTCCTTTACTCGAACCAGTAATTTACCGTACCGTATTCTTTACACATATATATATTATATTTTCGATATTCTTGTTTTGTAAAGCAGAGCTTGATCGCCAGATAATCTAATATTAGCTGGTTTTAAGAAGAACGTTCTAGGTCAACTTTTTTTTAACTAAACGGCTGCATTTAGCTTTCACGAGCTGTTAATTTTTTGTACTAATACATTAAATAGAGGTGGTGTATCTCTAACTTTATATTGGATCATGTTAAAATGTGTACGGCACACTGAGTGAAACATAGTTTGCGCTGGCTTTTATATTTGGAATATATTTCCTGCATACGTAAATAAAAAAGTGATTTTACTGTTATTGTTTTCAAACTGTTAATAAATATGTTATGTGAAGTAAATCTGATTTAACTTTATTTCTTGTATCTCTTGTTCAATTTGATTTGATCGGAGTACCCTCAAATGGATTTAAATATACTTTAGAAATGATTTTATAGCCAAAAATAAAGCGTGACAATCTGCTGGTTTCAAACACAGATTGTAGCCACCATCGTTGAACATTATGTTTTCAGCGAAACCTTTGAGCTAGCAGTTTTTCCGACAATTTGTCATGTTTTACAATAGATACCTAATACCCCACACATTTTGTGTAACAGTTTCTGTCAGAAAGTCCATAATCTGAGCCGCTAAATATAAATTGGTATAAATTATTAAAAACTAATGTACTTTGAACTTTTTTTCTGAATGTATTCATAAACCTTAGTTATTTCCTTATTCTGAATTAAAGGATAAATTATAACAAAGCTACTTTTAAAATAGTTTTTAGGAGAAACAAAGTCCCCTTTGTCCTTAAACATAGCCCAGAATTGAGGGAAATCCCGTAATCATTATTTCATAAGGACGAAGGGAAACCGAGGCTAAATTAAGACACGATAATATTCCTTCTACAACCTCCGCAGTCTAAATCTAGGATGTTAATGGATTTGTCAGTTTTATAAAGCGTCAATCGAGGGTAACATTGCCTTCAGCTGAAACCACTCACGGATGACTCATGCTTACTTTATGTCATAGATTTAGAATCAGATTTCAAATCAGACCTTACAAAGGGCAATTCATCCTTAGAGCTACTAACAACATAATTATTATTTGTTATTGAAGGGAATTGTTTATTCCAATTGACAAGTGCAAATTACTTTTAAGACAAGCTAATAGTCATTATTATAATACTAAATAGCCAATTTGGACCGTATAGTTGTTATTTTCACATTAGCTTTGCAGTGTTATTAAGCGTGTAGTAACTAACCACCAGCTCTGTTTACATGCTTCATTTATATACATGTCATTTATTTGTAGGCGAATTCTAAGTGAGATTGTATAATTAGTTATCAAAGTAAAATATTTTACGCTGTTCGACGAAAAGTAACGATAAAGAAAACTGACGATAATATTTCATAATTGTTAGAATTTATTTATATTAATCCTACCTGTTTCAAATAATAATGAATAGCTAAACTAAACTATAGGATTTGTTTGTATAATATCTGGTAAATGTGACAAGTTCAATATTAATGAAGAATATATATAACGTTTCGCTATTAATTGTAAAATCAGTCATATTTGTGGAGGAACCGTATGACGATATTTTAATCTTTGTCGGTAATAAATTCGTAGAAAACAATCATACAATTTGAAATTTCGATAAATATTTAATGAATAATTACGTTTAAATATATATTATTTATTTTCAATCTTTTTAAAATATTTGTTTTTTTAGAAATAATAGTTGCAGTTTGTATTACGAAACTATCTTTTATTTGTTTTGTAAATAGATATTGTATAGTATTTAAACAAATTAGTATAATACTTACATATTATTATAGCGTAAACAATTAAATACTACTTCTTATTTTGTTCAATATGTATTTATACTACTGATATATAATACCAGTAGTACATAAATGGATGATTATAAAAATAAATTTTTGAAAACCCATGTGATTACAAAATAAATTATAAAAGATCTTTAAACTATTCATGTATTATATAAAAGTGTATACATGACATAAATGATAATTATAGGCAAAACATGTAAATGAATAAATAAATTATAATATGTGCACATTATAAGTATATCACGTCATGGGTATGCAAAAAATACAATCACATTTTACAATTGTTTAAATCATCTATAATATCACAACACGATAAAAATCAGATATAATAATTAACATTTAAAATGGGATAAAGTAATAAACAAGAAAAAGAGTTTCCAAATAAATAATATGAATTAATATATGAAGGTGTAAGTATTTTCATTTATTGTATGATATATTCACAAAAAATTACTGAAACAGTCATAACAAACAATCACATTGAACACCTTCGAAGAACAAAATGCGTAAGGCATGTTTTTGAATTATATTTGAAATGGACGGAACGTATAATTGATACTATTATAAACTTGAATACATAATCAATTCATATTAAATACAAATGTAACATATTTTCTAAGTACATTAAATCTGGATAAGGCAGTATTATATTTGATTGATGGGATATTAGATGAGTGGTGGTAAGTGCATAGCATTCTAGTTTTGCTCCAATATTCTAAACAATTACAAACGACACACGACTACACTCGAATCAAGCGATATGGCTCGAGTAGTAATTACAAAATTGAAAACGTTTACATTATAAATTGATGAAACAGAAATTTATATTAAGAAATACAGAAATGGAACCTTTAATATTTCAACATTTCTTCTCCGCACCGCACGTTCAATAACAGAAACACATTTTCTAACTGCTACTCAAAGACATTTCAAAAGAAAACAAATTTCCAATCCAGCTAGATTAAAATGCAGGTATTACTTATAAGAATGTAATTTTCAGTAATCAATTCATTTATATTCTGTATATATTGTTTTTAAATAAAACTAAAATAAATTTTTATGAAAAATCGATTTTAATAAAATGTCGCATTTGAATTTTTTAATAAAATTTGATACCAAGGGACTCATCTTGACAATACTAACTAATAATTGCATCATTTTAAATGAATTATATATAAATACAATCCTATTTCATGATTAAGCTCAAAGTTCACTGTTTCCCTATTGACTCCAGAACGACGATGCTAATACTACGCATTAGTAAATGGATATGACTCCCTTTCTTGTGTGTTGGGAAGAGTTCTAATCAGTGACCATCGGCTCTGGTGAGGCCATAGAACATTCGGGCTGATAGGCAGGGGATGCTACGGAAGCCCCACCAGGAGAAGGGGCCATGTCTGGGTCACAGAAGCGCTGGTACATGTCATGAGCGACGGTGTAGAGATGGGCGATCTCCGGTCGTTGAGTGGGGTCAGTAGTGATGCAGCTCACTACAAGGTCTCGAAGCTGCCAGGACAAAGAGAAGAAAGCGTCTATTTTTGTCTATTTCTATTTAAAAACTATGTCAGAAGTCTACATTTAATATAAAATGGGAAAAATTATCCTAAAATACTTTTAAATATATAAGAATTAGTTAATAGGTCTGACAAAAACCATGATGCGTCATTCAAATGGGGAAGAATTAAAAATGAGAAGTATATATCCATTGAAATGACTAAAAATGAAATACATGTTAGAACATTAAACTGTTAAATATATAAAAACATAATCATACTTATCAAAACATTGCAAACAGAAAAAAGAAAAGAAAAACCAGTGTAAAAAAAAACCGTAAAAGTTAACTGTAAAAGACTCTTCTCAACAGAGTTTTATAAAGTCCACTTCTTCAACTTTTACCTCCTTGGAGTAGATTTCATCCGAGAGGGGAGGGTACTCGCACTGCTCGATCCTCTTGCAGAGGTTATAGAGATTGATTTTGTCCCCATAGAACGGAGACTGCAGGGCCGCCATCTCATACAGGAGACAGCCCAGCGACCAGATATCCGACTTGAAGTTGTAGCCGTTCTCGTGAATGCGTTCAGGGGACATGTAGTACGGGGTGCCCACTGAAAGAGATAGTCGAAGGATGAAGGGCATTATGGCGGATCTGTATTCGTGCAAGAAAGTAAGAATAATCAAAATTGTAAAAACAAATTTAGAATACGAACCCAGCGAATGAGCATGCACTGTTTTTGTACTGAAGAATCTTCCCAGTCCTAGGTCTCCCAGCTTCACCTTGCCTTGAGCGGTGATAAACACGTTGGCTGGTTTAATGTCTTAAATGTAATAAAGAACAATGATTTTATATTGCATTTACAGTACTGTAAATAATCAATAAAATGAACTCCATTATGCTAAACATATATAAAGCCTTGTAAACTGTTGTAGTCTGTATAATGTTTATTGAATAATGCAGTTTTAGATGACAGATTTGCTGTGATAGTAATATTCTGAAAAGTCTTTGTCATAGTAGTATATTAATCTAATTTATATCTAAATTAACCTCCCATTATCCAATATATACACGGAAAATCTTATATTACTGAGATACATAAATTGAAGTTAAAAATAATTATATTGTGGACTATCCCATTTATTTCAATATGTTTTATGTTAAATATCTTTTTCAACATAACAAATTTCTTGCGAAAAATATATGTGTTTTATTTAACAGTTTTTCAGAACTACAATAAATAAAAACATATAGCTACTCAAAATATACAAAAATATTTTTAGTAGTAGGAAAGGAGTATATCCAACTCACATACCTCCTGAGTATATCCAACTCACAATGATACTCGATTCTCATTGGATAATAATTTACTATGGAAGGTTGCGGAGAGGGGGGGGGGGCGGGGGTGGTTTGGATATACTCCTTAACCTACTTCTATCTTTAGGGGGAAATTTAATACGCTACCCATATCAAGCGTATTGTTTGTATCCGTAAAATATATAATTTTTTTATATATTTTCAACTTAGATAATCACTAGATATACAAATTCAATCCACATAGCCACTATTGCTAGGTAACTTTTTATTGCCTTTCACTTAATTTATTCTAAAAGAGTGCCGATTTTTATCAAAATTGGTTAATCAATATATTACAAAAATGGGGCTGAAAGAATAAATTTGAATTGTTCCAAAATGCGTCTATTTCAGAATTTGTACTTTATAGAATGGTTTAACCGAGTTTTTTTTCATTTCTTAAATAAACTTAAATGTTTGTAGACCATTTAAATCACCCTAACCTACTACGTAAACCCTTGACACAGCGTCTCCATAATATTCAAAATTAGTATATTAACCTTTATAAACTGACTTACCACGATGCAATATCCTCTTGGAGTGCATGTGTTCAACAGCACTGCAAATCTGCTCAAAGTATTTCCAAATGGTTCTCTCCGGAATAAGGCGATTGTTTCGTTTGAAATGCTATAAACAAAATGAAATGCCTGCATCGAATATATTGGAGCGCAATATTCTAAAATGCCTCTCAAAATAAAACCGTCATTAATTTATAAACAACAATATAAAAGGAAAAATGTTTTATCATATTAAGATTGATGAGATATAAGTCATAAAATCCTAAATTGTATATGCGCACAATAAGAACAAATACTTTCTGGTATAGTTCATATAATAAATATATATCTGTAACGTTCTGTACATCAATTTAAACAAACCTTTATCATTCTGGACAAGTCCCCTGCGTCCGCTAATTCCAAAACAATATTTAATTCGTTGTTCTCGATAAAAGATGCCAAATAATGAATGACATTGGGATGGTCCAATTTCTGTGAATAAATAAATATATTAATTAATTGACATATCACAGTAAACTCGCAAAATGATAAGTTGTCAATTTTGAGTTGTTGACATAGAGTGAGGAGTAACCATGATTATAACGATGCGATTGCAAACCTTGAGAAGATCTATTTCCTTGATACAGTCCTGTCTAGCCTTCGCGTCCATCATTTCAAATATCTATGCAAACAGAGATAATATAGGTAAACGCTGCATTTTTGATTCATTCGTCCACTGTGTAGTTTATTTTAATTTAAATTGCAACAAAACAATTATGTTTCTAATAGTTACGATTGTATTACTAAGATGATTTTATTAAATGGAGAACCAGATTATTTTTATTGAGTCCTCGATTTATTGTTTAAAATTCAAAATAGTAATTATAAAATTGACAGATTAGAATTTCAATATAGGTTATGTTTAATTAAATAACAGTTAGTCATGAATTAAGTGTGTTAATTACATCAATGTTAATTATTAGAGGTGAATAGAAGAGAGTTGAGAAAATCAATTTGTTTATAGCGAACCGATTCTACAATTTTAGTTTCTCTTCTTAACAATATTTTGTGTGTATACTAATTCTAATTACTCTTATTAAATACCTATGATAAGGAGGTTTCTTTAAATAAATTTTCGTTTAGTTTTCTTGAAATTTAATAAACTATAATAAAATCTTCGGCTTTCCCTTTAATTCTAATAAGAAGATAATTCGTTCGATAAATAAGTGCAAAAGTGCAGTAAATGCCAACCTGTACTTTCTTGAGGGCAACTACAATCCCGTTGAGATTGCAGATAGCTCGCCAAACTTCGGAAAACTGGCCCTTCCCAACCTTCCTGTCGATCTCAAAGTTGGTAAGCTTATTATAGGGCGAATCACCACTTGGCGAAGTCGCTAAAACACTAGTAGGATCTGTTTCCAAGTCAGCAGTATTGTCGAAAGACCTGTCCGCCATCTTACAATGTATCTTTAATAAATTCTCTGAGTTATATTGAAGAAGGAGAGTTAGAATTATTAGTGAGCGTCGGTTAGCAGGTATGAATTAGAGAACACAGGTCTAAAGTATTAAAAAAGAGATTTGTTAAACATATAAATTCACTTGAAATGAATTATATAATTTACGACATTTAACAGAATTTATTTGAACGTTTAAAAATGATTCCTTTTAAATATATAAAGTACTACAGTTATTGTTCAACCGCTCTATTTATTCCACCACAATTATATTCAGCTAGATAATATCATTATTATAGAATTGCTTTTTATTAAGGCAGACTAAAAAGTGACCATTCTTGTAAAACAATTAAAATAACATCAATTCAAATTTGTACGTCAAGCATAAATCACTGAAGCAAACCCACACTATCATCTAACACAGAATGGATATATTAGCAATGCGTTAGTTAAGACAGCGCTGTATCATAGCAAATAAACAACAGTAAACAATTAGATAAAACAAAAGCTAAACATTATTTAATGAAGCAGTAATACAGTTTATTTTGAGAATAAATATTGCTATAGTTTTAAACTGACTAGCATATTCTCATTAAAGAAATATATTCGTAAATTTGTTATTGCACTCAAGTTAGTAGCAGTGTATACCTTTATCTTTTTAAGGGCTAACATACGCTGATCGCTAATGCATTGCACTTTATAGACACAACTGAACTGACCCCTCCCTATTTTCTTCTCAACAGTAAAAAAAGCGTGTTTATTGTAGCAGTTCTCTTGGTTAGTAGCTTCTGGATGCGTTGCCATGGCAGAGTTTTCACTACTTTGTTGCTGGTCAAACAACACCCCAAACAGTCTAACCAAATGAAAACATTGCATTTCAGAATGATGATAAGAAAATAATTTAAAAAAACAATATACAAGTTTAGTTATTTCAAATTACAAAACTTGATATTACTCCAAACTAAATAAAGGTGTATATTGATTTAAAATTAACTAATGAAAATGCCATTTCTAATTATTTTACATGTGTGTTCTGAATGAATTTGAATATTCCAAATAAATTTAGTTTATAGAATAAATAAAACAATTACTTTGTACAAATAATAGTTAATTTTCACATTACAAATCATTGTCAATTGTCACATTACAAATCATTGTCAATTGTCACATTACAAATCGTTGTCAATTGTCACATTACAAATCATTGTCAATTGTCACATTACAAATCATTGTCAATTATCCATTTTAAAATTTAACAGCATAACATTAAATATATTTTTAATATAGTATTATTTTCTAGTTATAAATTTTTATTGTAGTAGGTATAATACTAGTTAGGTACCTGTTCATAAAACTGGATTATAATATATATTTATTTCGTTTCTATACACAAGAATTTTCTCTACTTATTTGCTTTTAATTATGCAATGGATAATAATAAATCACTAATAAAATCAATCTAAAAAAATATAGGTTGGCTCTTTTAAAAACTTCCATACATATTGTTACACTAATTTCTCTTCCTAGATATTTACTTAAAATATGTTGTCATTTTGTTAACATGTCAACTATTGACTAAACCGCCACTCTAATTATAGAGGTATAGTATAATCCACCTTTCTGATATTAAATATCTTGATAAATAAAATCCCAATATTTGTGATTTCTTCAATTAATGGCCTCATACATTGATTTACACTTATTTACTATATTATACTTGATTTATTAAATCTAGCTTTTAATAGTAAAAGAGGCAGTTTAAAAGACTGGGATAGCCAACAATAAAGAAAACTGGGCCCCTTTCCCCATAACCAGGACTTGTTTCTATGGAAATTATTCCCAAGATCTTGTGCATGCAGACACCAATTTTATATATAGGTTATACTGGTGAATTTGACCTCCTAGTGCCTGTGAAAACACAATATAATTATCCATGTAATAATTTGTTATATATAATGTTGGTAAATTGATTAGACAATATATAGATATAGAAGTTGAGAATTATTACTATGCAGATATAATATAGATATACATGCTTACATTATAAATAAGTACCATTTGTATCAATAATCTTCTGCAAATCATCTAAAAATTTAGTAGTCCCTTTTTCATTCTTTTATGAGTAAATAGAGGAAGTTCCCTTGTCAGAAACAGTTTAATGTCTTCTCTGGATTCAAAGTTATCCACTTGGAGACCCCCAATCTGGTAAAGATATATTGGTCACTCAAATTACAATCTGGTGAATATGGAGGCTGGCAAAGTAACTGAATATTATGATCTTTCATGTACTTAACCGAATTGAGTACAGCTGGACATTTTGTAAAAATGACTTCATTAATAAAAATCAAAAAAAATCTCTATCATAATAGTTCATATTCATAATTCCATATTAAAGTAATGCACAGGATGGCCACTGTTTTTGCTCCACAAACTTAGAGGAAAGATTATTTTTTGATAAAAATTCAAGGACATAAAATGTTCTTGAACTCTTGAACTATATTCAAGACAAACAATTTTTCAAAATTTAACAAATTTTAATTTGAATATGCTGGTGATAAGACACATTAATATATCAGAAGTAATATAATGTACAATTATAGGTATACTATAAGACACAATTTTATTAATTAATGGAGATAATGTCAACACAGCATATAAATGTTTATGTTGTGCAGATGTTTCTAGAACAGTCCCTCTTGGTTAAGCTCATCTCCATTTCTTTTACCTCTCTCAGAGCTTGGGACTTCCACATTTTAAAGATTTCTCTGTGACTGACCATTGACACCTTGGCAGATTGTTTTTCCTCAAGATTGGCAAATATCACTTGTGTGCACCTTTAGTTTAATTTAAAATAATTTCAGGAAAATCTATTAAACCCCTGGGATACCTCATGTGCAAACAAAGTGTCACTCACTAGCAGCATGAAACATTTTTTCAGGTTATTTTTTGTAATACAGGAAAAAATATTACTCATTGCATTGCACCTTTAATATAAAATAAATAGTCATAAAACTAAATAAATTTATGTAAAGCACAAAATTGTTTTGGGTAACAATTAATTTTAACCTTAATATGTAAAAAAAAATTAAGAAGACCAGATGCCAAATATTTGAGGACATTTTCTAGAATTTAAGGACATTTGAGGACATTTGTCAAGGATGGGTGGCCCCCTTGAATGTAGTATAGCGACTGTGGAGCTGGGTGGACTAAATCCTGTTCCTTGTTGAGTGACTGCTATAATGACATGACCTTCCAATAACTTGTGATAAAAATTTATCCATCTCTTGCATTCATTATATAGCCAGTACAATTTCAGGGCTTTTTACTAAGTCAGCTCTTGAGAGCATCCAGTAAATCCTGATATTGCTCAACCATAGTTGCTTTATTGCATCATTGAGATGCTGTGTCTATAGATATTTTTATAAATCATATATATAACTCTAAAAATAAAATTTTTAAAGGCACTCAAATTCAGTGGTATGGCTTATATAAACAGATAGGAATTTCCTAAAATCTTATATGTGCAATTGTCATTGAAAATACTTGCACATAATGAGGTTTCTGCTATATTTTTGTACTGGATATCTCTATATTGGGCTATTTGGAATGTATACTGGATTTAATGTTCTGTAATATTTAGAAATAGGAAAAAACATTTCAAAAATATGAAAGAAATCAAAAGGTATGTTTTATTTAAATCCAAATATAGCTACTACTCATTGTTAAGTAGTATTAATTGATCATTGTGTAAAGTGAAGTTTATATTTTAAGTTTTTTCTTTCTGAAAGAGTTATATTATATTGAATTTGTATTTTTGCACATTATTAAATTATATTTAGGATTCGGTCCACAAATTTAGGAATTTTCTGGTGAAAAAAATAAATTCCAATTGGCATTAGAACACAAGAAGAGAGTAATTATATGCTATAATTGGAGTGATTTTTTAATTTTTTTGGCATTTGTTTAATTAGTCCAACAAATAGTTTAGTGTGAATAAAACATGGAATCCAACTTGATTATAGTTGGGTTTTAATTTATAGCAAGCTCATTCTATCTACATGATTTAGTATAAAAAATGAAAAGCATATGAGTGTGTATATTAAATTTATAATAACAAATTTAATTACTTTACCTTATGCTGATTTTAACTCCAATATTAAGCGTATTTATTTGCTTATCCTAGACTTTT
Source organism: Vannuccia rotundouncinata (assembly GCA_034780395.1). Taxonomy (NCBI): domain Eukaryota; kingdom Metazoa; phylum Platyhelminthes; order Proseriata; family Coelogynoporidae; genus Vannuccia; species Vannuccia rotundouncinata. The sequence goes on along the minus strand of JAUZNC010017104.1, from coordinate 4,114 downwards.
TATTTAAAAATATTTTTGTTATTGCTTACATTTTAAAACAAAATATCGTAATTAAGAAAATATTTATTTTATAATCTTATAATATTAAGCTATTTTAATATTGATGAGAACACAAAAAACGCATACTACTATTTTCAAAATTAAAAATATTTTCATTTAAAGCGACAAAAGTAATGGTACACGAAAGTGAACTTATACATATTATTTTGTCTAATAGGTATACCGCGTATATAGATCCGCTCTTAAATATCAATAGATAGAAATGACAGACATGTCTTTTCTTAGATTTATATTTTAGAAATACCATACTGAATTCTTTTTTCGTAAACCTGACAACGTGGTCGATGTTGAACAGTATACCCTATAGTTAACTCCATGCATCAATTAGACTCTATACACGCAATTAAATGCACCCAATGCTTAGATATGAAAACTTTTTATTTTTAGAAAACACTCAATGGCTCGGGAATTGTAGCGATTGAAATCCTTGTGAAAATCTGGAACCATTATTAAGTAACGAGTATATAGAGGCTATAATATCCATAGTCAGCATAAATGATTGTGCACTGCTACTGATGAATAATTTTCGAAATGCCTTGGTTGTGGTGTCCGAAAATGACGTCACCCTAGATAGGTTGAGTTGATAAATCCCAAACAAAGAGTGGGGGAGAGATATTTCCAAAAGTGTGACGTCACAAATTATTCCTGTTTCAAGCACATTGTTTCGTTTACATCAACCGATACAGTTTACGTAGATTCACAAATAATATTCGAAATAATTGATGTCGGATTTTCGACAGTTCTACTGAAACCTTTTGAAAGCATACTGCAACTGTACATATGACGGTTGTGAGGATAGACATTACTGCGTAATGTGATTTCTGAAGGGTTTTGAAATTTGTGACTGTGCGTGCGATACAGGGGGTTAAAAAAGATCAAATTTGCGTGACGTTTCGGTCAGCCCCTAACACATTCTAATTAAGCTATCATTTTTCACAACAATAGCAGACAAGAACATTTTTTGATTTTAAAAGAATTATGGAATTAAAATTGAGTATTTAAATCGAACGCAATTTATCATTACAAAAATCAATGTTATGAATTGCTAATTGATTGTCTACTAATGGAAATATTAGAACTGCTTATAAAGATGTGTTCATTAAAAGGTGGTAAAGAACTGGTAAAAGTTATGAAAATATTTTTTCAACATTACAATATTATTTGAAGCGAAAAATTTTTAAAGTTAAAAATACAGTCAGCTATTTCATAATCGTTCTATGTAACATTTTTAAATATCAAAAATAGTTATCTTATATATACGCAACACATTAATAAACAAAAAACTATTACAATATTACTAAAACAAACAAAAATTAGTATTTTAAAAACTGTAATCGATAATAAATTCAATACAATGTACAAAGAGACAACCACACAATAATATCTTGCATACAACAAGAGTACATAGTCTTTCGGTATTAAATGCTCTTGTAGAATAGAATGGTGGAAATACAAGATATAAACAAAAGCTATGAGATATCTTAAAAACATTACATCCATTAAATAAAACTGTTTATGATCTAAGGAACAAGACACACAAAATATAACACTTCAACATTCTAAAAGATGAAATTAAAAAATTATTGAAATCCTACAATGAATATACACATCTTATCATTGATACAAGAAAATCTTACGTAAAACACAAAACAAGAGTATTTTATACATTTATATGCAATACAAAAAGATTAAACATCGAGGGCACACAATACATGTTAAAATGAAAACAATACGGGAATAAATTATTTCATTCAATTAATCTAATCGAATTAAAAGCAACATTGGTTTCACAAATGAATTTAAGTTGAAAAACTGTAAATGACCATATCAAAACAATCTACAAAACTCACAATCAATGCTCCATTACAACTGTTTTTAATAAATATGTATCAATTAATTGACATTTTGATTCAAAAATCGATATTTAATTGAAGGGTCAATATAGAATAGATTTAGAGTATGTCAGGCGATAGAAGGGTTGATTGCTGCAAAATAATATATTATGTTGTGGAAACATGACTGGCAATCGATGGTTAAAAACATAAGAGTTAGAAATCAATCTCCATTATGACTGTCTTCTTCAGGCTCCTCTTCTAATCCTTCATCGCCCTAGAAAATCAAAAATGTGTGATAAATCCAAAAAAAGAATAATCAAGAATTGCTCAAAATTCGAGAAACAATAATAATTATTAATACTATATGTTGTATTTAAATGCAGCTGGTAAAAATTACTCCAGATTATCCGAAATAACAGTTACTATAAAATATATTCAATTTTGTTCTACTTACTTCATCGTCTTCATCTTCAGCATCGAAGTCGGCAGAGTCTAAAACAAAATTTATTATTGAACTATATTAGAATATAATTGACTGCAGAAATAATGGGAGCCCTAAAAGGTAAATAAATGTATCTATTACGAAGCAATGTCCTTTAAATATCATTCTCACCTTCCTCTTCATCGAGATCACCAGCCAAATAGTATTGTAGGGGATTCGGCCAAATATCATCCTTGACCACCTCGGCTAACTCCTCTACATAGCCAGTGCTGTCAGACACAATCCAATGCATTAGACTAGTTACAGGCATATGACTTGCTCCAGTTCGCTTTTGTTGGTTTGCCTCCATAGTCTCAAGAAAGTTCTGACCAGCCTTCCACTGAATTGGGTCTGACCGAGAAAATGGCTCTGGCTGGTCACCCACATGAAACTCCTTTGTGATAGAGGTGTTACTGAAGAACGAATTCTCGGAAAAGTTCTATATGAAGTAGAGGATGGGACTTTAATCTTAGCGGAGAGAAACAGTAAACTTGTACTGTATGATGTGAACTTACCATTGTAATCTTATATCCTGATTTTATATCATCAAACTCGACTACATCTACACTTGTGAGATTTCGGAGAACTGCTTCATCCTTTGGAGTTATGAAGCCAGACAGTTGAGGGTGGTTCTTGAAGGCTCCAAGCCAGAAGTGGGGAACACTTTTGATCATCTCTCCACGAGATTGATATAGAGGTTGGCGTTTCTTGTTAAAGTTGCGCTCTACTTGGAGGATCTCATTACTTGCCTGCTCATTAAGACGGTCTATTTCATTTTGAACCTCATCAATTTGTTCAATTGTTTCCTGATCTAAATTTTTAAAAGGAGAAATAAATGTAATTAACAAAAATGTATGCTCTATAATATTTATTTTGTATTGTCATATTTAAAATGAGATCCATAAAATATCCATTTCATTTGGATATTTGTAATTAAAATCTCTCAAATTCAAAGATTTCCATATTTTATAGAACAAGTATTAATATATATATATATATTATATGAAGTATGAAAAAACATTAGGAGTTCTAGTTTAGAGTAACTACTTTAAAATTACAAAAATGAAATATTTTTTTATTGATACAATATAACATTTCTATATATGATTGCTGTACAGTATATGAAGGCCTCCTCGCCAATACGGAGGCCTTCCTGGTAAATCTACAACTCACGCTATGATAGCCCTGACACACAACATCCTTAAAGAATTGGACACAGGGAAAGTCGCCAGACTCTTACTGATAGACTTCTCTAAGGGATTCGACCGAATAGACATCGGCATCCTCATCAAAAAGTTACTGAAACTCAACACCCCAACATATCTGACTAAATGGATCGCTTCCTTTCTAGCTACACGGTACCAACGAGTGTCATACGCTGGAACCACGTCATCATGGCTCACAACACATGCCGGAGTCCCACAAGGCACAAAACTCGGGCCCATCATATTTCTCATTATGATTAACGATTTGAACGCTGACATCAAGTACATCGATGATAGCTCAGTAGTCAACATATCTGAATCAGCAACAGAGTCAAAACTGCAGGAAAAAGCTGACGAAGTTTGCAAATGGACAAATGAAAATAACATGCGTATCAACACAGACAAGACACAAGAACTCTGTATCAGCAGAAAGAAATCAACACAAACCTGGACTCTGCTTATCATGAACCAACGCACAATCCAACCCACCGACAAAGCAAAACTCTTGGGATTCACAATCAATGATGCTTTTT
>JAUZNC010017093.1:5007-26777 GCA_034780395.1 Vannuccia rotundouncinata | reverse complement strand
GACATGATAAGGACACTAACTAACAAATTTGAATTTATATAACTGTTCTGGGAAGTAACTTTTCTGTCCCTGAAGACTGTAAGGAAGAGGTTAATGGTGACAGAGGACTATCATGTAGTTTAGAGAAGCCCTATACCTCCTATATATCATAAATCAATGATAAAAAAAACTATATACTCTAAATCAAGGAAGGGGGAAAAATTAAGGTTTTATTCACTGCCAGACTAATAAGTTAGTCAATAATAATACTATTGAACAAAAAAATTTACAAAAATCTGTTAAATTGTAGATTAAATATTTGCAAAAATATTTTATTTTAATTTAATTCTTGCAATATAACAATTAAAAATTTTGCAAACTATTAAAATTCTTTTAAACAGCCTTAATAATATGCTTACTTTTAATCTTAGTGATACTTTGAAATATTTTAATAAATTAATGTCTATATTAATCTATAAATTATTAAAAATTATTTTAATAAATCTTCTTAAGATATCCAATTAAATGAGTATGGAATTTTTGACTTACTAATTTGACTTAACAATAAAAAAATATTTTTTTTAAATTGATTAAGTTTATTGAAATTATTTAAAAAAAACTTTAGTTATTTAAATATTTGCCATACCTAACTGCATGATTACTGTATAGATAAAGGCAGCCAATGATGACTGACAATTATTTATTTCCTATCTAAATATATAAAAAATGGGCTAATGATGCCTGATTTCTTACAGTGTTAAGTGTAATTAGAAAGTTCTGAAAGCAAAGCAATAGGCATTTGTGGGACCAGCCTGCATTCAATATAGCCTGAAAGAATGTATTTGATATACTATTGGGAATTTTATAAAGAAAAAAATATAGAAAAAGAATAAAATATCTGGCATACAAAAAACATGCAATGTACTATGTGTCATGATTTTTTGTATTAGTTATGAATGAGATCTCATTCATGAGAGGCTATTTTATATAAAGTTCTGAAAGCAAGGCAATAGGCATTTGTGGGACCAGCCTGCATTCAATATAGCCTGAAAGAATATATTTGATGTACTATTGGGAATTTTATAAAGAAAAAAGTATAGAAAAAGAATAAAATATCTGGCATACAAAAAACATGCTATGTACTATGTTTCATGATTTTTTTGTATTTTTTATGAATGAGATCTCATTCATGAGAGGCTATTTTATATATATATATATAATATAAGTAAACAATTGGTGTTATGTGTACTGTGAAGTCATGTATGAAGACATGGCATTTTCATGGACGAGATTTTGGCTATTTCTATCTATTTATATATAAAAATGGGCCTGTCATGGATGAGATCTTGTTCATAACAGTCATAAAAAATTATGTCTGAAGATATTGGATACAAAGATATTTTCTAGTTTGATTTATATTAGGTTAATAAGAATTTCGCTTTTTAAGTTTAACTACATGAATACATAGTCAAACAATTACAATATAACTTATTAAAATATATTTCTTAAATTACATATGAAAGGGGCCAATTATTTTTTTTAAATTGTATAATATTGTAAAAATACAGAATTTTTAGGGATAATATATTCTTAAAGAGTTCACACCGATTTAAAACTAACTAAATGGAAAACTTATCTAATATTTTAAAAACCTTTTAGACTGACTACAATTTTACTTATTTACATTATAAGTCATATTCACATAGTACTTAGACTTTTAAAATTTCGAATTACCCTTCTAATGCAATAAAATTTAAAAATTTGTAGTTAATTTCGGCGCTTTGTTTTGTATAGTAACAACCAAGCTTAATTGGTTTATTAAAATTGTTTTTATCCTATTATTTAATTTAATATAATACTTTTATTTTTAATATTAAATATTTGCATTATGGGTCCAGAGCGATAAAATACTTCTGATACGGGTGCAAACCATTAAATATATATATTAATTTTAATCATTAGTTACAATAATAATAGAAAAATAATAAGCTATCATACCTATATAACTATAATGAATTTAATCAGACATACTTGATCGTTTTAACATTGTCACTATATAGGATAATTGCGTGGCCAAAAAAACGAAATATTGATAAATTTATTATTTCTTTATACAGCAGATTAAGAGTATTTACCCTTTTCTTTTTAAGGACTGCATAAAATATCTAATCACTTCTCTTATACTATATTATATATATATATATAATATAGTATAACATAATAGCGCAACCTTATTTGTACTACTCAATATATCCTGAATGTCGTTCCATAACGATTATTAACTAAAGTTCAACATATGAAACACTCGATTAGTGACTAAATTGCCATAATTCTTTTTTAAAAAAAATAATTCATATGCTTCCATTCGAAAATTGCATCTTGTTCAAATTTTATCATGTTCACGCACATTAATGACCCATCCTACATATACAAGACCTCATTGAAATTAACAACACTTGGGGCGGACTACAAGTCTGTCATTCACAGTGATCTTAATTTATGTACCACCCATATTATAACTAGTCGACTTGGCTATCGGGCTTTTCCATTAAATGCAGCCCCACATAAACTAGTTTGCAATTGAATTAAATTGTCTTTGCAATTGAGGAATATTAAGAGTTTATCGTTATTTAAGTCGAAACTAAAAACTAATCTTGTTACTAATATTAGCTTGTTCATAGTTATTATATGTACATGTTTATATCGTAATATGTTATATGTTATAATATTGGAATATAATATTCAGTACAATGTTTTTTTATCAGGAAGCGCTACATGTACAAATTAAAATTTTTTTATCATTACAATCAGCACATATTATTCTTAGTATATACGAATTATATAATAGTATATATCTAAAGAATGCAGATAAACATTTTTAAATAAAAAATATCAAAACTTTCTAAATGATAAATGTATAACTTTATTTAATTACCTAATCGAAGATATCAAAATTTTTATTCTGTACCATTATTTCATAATTACTATATCTTACTTATATTTTTTTCAAGTACCTAATAAACGCATATATATATATATATATTGTTTAACTTTTAATATTATTCCTTAACAATTTAATTTAAAATTAAAACATTCAAAATATTGTTACTGATTTCAATATTAAAATGATTAAATACTTGACAAAGACTAAAAATTACCGAAATTAAATTTTTAAAAAATAAAAAATATTAATACGAGTATTTAGGTTCCAATTATTAAAAGTATTGCTGATTTATTTTTATATTTAATTTTACCATAGGTGTCGTATAGTATTGACAGAATATTAATGCGAGATTGCCATCGACTGGCCAACCCTCACATAGGTCCAAGCAGAGACACCCCGGTCACCCGAAAGTAACTTAGAGATCCTCACCCAGCCCTAGTATGGATCAAACAAGCTTCTTACCTCAGCCCGTCAGACTCGGCTCTCAGAGCCAATCCTTTTCCCGAAGTTAAGGATCCAATTTGCCGATTTGTTTTTCCTGCAGAGAACGATCTTTCTCTGCTGACTGTTGTTGATGGGCTCTCACAAATTCAGATGACATCCGAAGTTGAGTTTTTTTTAGAAGGGAAAATGCAATCAGAAATTTTCGATTATCTTCAAAACGGATTCAACAATTGCTTTGAATACAGACAGCTGCATCGTGAGAAGAAATGTGTCTACATCAATTGAGAATATTTTTTTATCACAAAACTGTACTTCCTGAGTCGAAGTTTTTCTAGTATGCAGCTTCTTCAAAAGCAGTGCTTCAAATTTGACAAAAGTTTGAATACTATAGTTTAAAATCTAGTGATTGTATTCTTCATGATACCTAAAGGCTCAATTTTAGCGGCAATTTTGAGTCTTAATTATTTTAGCACTAATAATTAAATTAAATCAAGACAGGCCCAGCGAGTGGTATCTAATTAGATAACCACTACACAATTAGCACTATAATCTGTAGCTTATCAGATATTCAAAACATATTTTGAGAGGCGCCATATGAGAATATTGGGGGTACCTCATTAATTATTTGAATATATATATATATATATTCGAAGAAAACAATAACGTTTTAATGGTTATAATTGTGTCATTAATTAACTTTCAAAATATGAGTTAGAAGTTCGTAGACGCGAGCATTTATAATAAAATTATTTTCGTTTTATGATATTCTTTATATATAAAATTAAATCAAAATTTGTGGGTAAATTATAAAGATTTTGATAATAATTTGTCGTGGTATTAAATATCAATATTACAATTGGATAATAAGGTACTAATTAATAATAATAATAATAAATAGTTTTATAACACCTCTCATATAAAGCCAAATATTTACAAAATGTTTAAAAGTAATATAGTATTGAGAATATATTTTTTTCATTATTCTCTCTATATATATTGTTATAGCATTGTAATAGCAAATATTACATAAGGTCAGTTATAAATGTTTTATTAGAGTTTAAAGTTCATAATTCCTTTGGGAAGAATTCTATGACAATATTTATTTATTTATATAGTTCTAATAAAATATTTATCCAAAAGTTTTTATTATTTCTCGTTCATTTTCGTTAAGTAAAGTGTGATTAATGATATATATTATGTAAGAAAGCTTATTTTGAAATATTTATATATTGTTATTATTTTTAATAAATCAAATTATATATAATTTATAATAAATAAAAATTAAATAGAATAAAATTTAAAAAAAATGTTTTTAAACTAAATATTAGTTTTAAAAATATTCATATATTATTTCTTAATAAAATACTTTATTTTAAATTATGGTAATGCTTAAGAATGTTTAGAATGAAAAGAAATATTGCGAATTAATATTTTTATTATATTAAATCAATAAATTCGTTAAAAGAACTAAAAATGAAAAACGTGAAGAAATTTTGCATAAAAAATGATTACTATGATTAATTAAACAAAATGAATTAATAATTTTCTTAATTATTATAAAGCCCTATTACCACGAAAAAATATGACGATGAATCAGAAGGAACTAATTAGCCGAAAATAAAAACAAATAATATAAAAATTTTAACTCAACTCTAAATAGTATTTCTTCACTATTTCCGGCAAATAATATAAAATCTAGTAAACCTACATTTATTTCTAGTACACAAATATACTTAACAATCTTATTTTATGTATCTAAGATACTGTTTTATTACCTAAAACAAAAAAAATTAAGACAAATACCAGAATGATTGAATTTGCTATGGTGAGTATCAATATGATAATTTTAATGACTATTTTCATATGAAGACTTTCTGTGAATTCATAGCAACCCGCGCTTAATTATCATGAAACATTTATAGTCCTATTCATACAGAGGCGCCTATATACCGCAGACATCCTAATGCTGGTCTGGAGATCTTTACAATGTCAAAAGAAGATAGAAAATTTGGTAAATATCTTTAATATGAAGGGTCTTAGGAGACAATTTTACAATTAATGAATAATTTAGTGTTCTGGTAAGACTCTGTAGTGATGGTGTTACCATGCGTGCCGATATGACAATACGTGGATGCATTATGAATGGACAATGGCATTAATGACTTCTTGTTCTGTATAGTTACATACCTATTAAATAATAAAACCTACTTGTTTGTTCTAATTAAGCTTCCCACATACAAATTTAATCTTATACTTAAATTGAAGCAAACTAAAATTATTGGTTGTAATATACTTAGTTTTAGTTCACATAATTTAAATCTGCTGAGATCATAACATATTTTTACAGAAGAAAAATTTTAGTAAATAAATAATTCAAAAGTTTAAATCGATTTAAGTTTTACAATTTCATTTTTATGGCACTATCTTAGACAGCCTGGAGCGCAATTTGTGAAGTCTAATACATGATTTCATCAAAGTGCCGGAAATTAGTGTCTTGGAAACACAAGACTTTGAAGGAATAAAGAACCTGAGGAACGGGAAATGACTTTTCCAAAACAAAAGTTCCATTGTCTTTCTGTTGAAGGCAGTATTTATAGGCTGAATTCCTTTTCTCAATGTGTACTTAAGATATATTATATGATTTTAACTATAATAGTAATAACATTAACTTGGGCCGTTACGAGCCTAAATTATATTTTATACCTTTTTAATTAATGTTACCTTAAATAAGTGAGCAAAATCCTACAAGATATGGACTCTGATAGACTGTATAAGAAGTATATTTTATTAAGACAGTTATATTAATTGTTATCTGGAAGCATTACAAATAGAAAGTATAAGCAGACGGTAAAAAATCTGTTTATTCTGCTTCTAACAGAAATTTTTAAATCTTTTGTCTAATATAAAAAAAAAGATTTTGAAAGTTTTATATAAAAAGTTTAATCGTGTTTCAAAGCTAAAAGTAAAAATAATATTTTTAATTCAAATCAAATTTTATTTTGTAACACATTTATAGATGAAATATTTACAAACTATTTAGGGTTTCAGATCAGGCCCGGCGGAGCGGTCGGGTAATTGACCCGAACAACTTTTGGACTTAATATTTTTCGGAAAAAAATGTATTAACGACCGATCCATAAACACATAATTTATAAATATCATGTAGATTTAGTTTAGATCAACTTTATTTAGAAATCATGGAACATCAACTATTATTATAAAATTAATACGACAGTATAATTAAAGAATTAAATTTCTTTCAAACATTATAACAATATTATAATATAACTGCATTATACAACAATTGCTGTTAGAACTTTTGATAAGATATTTTATAGGACAGATCAATTTTCTGAAGTCAAGCCACTTTTTTTAACTATTACAGCCACCCTAGCTGTGATGCTATTCAAAATGTCTTAATAAATGATGTGTTATGATTTTTCGTTACCCGCAATATTATTACATCTCAAGCCAGAAAAATCACCTCCCGCTATAGTTCATTACATAATTAGAAGATAACTTCGTTATCAAATTTTATATATACAATTTATGGATGAGTTGTTTAGCTGTTTCACTACATGATTCGGTCAATTGTGTATTGTGTATTGTGTATATAATATACATTTTATGCATATTATTATATCGATTTTTTAGTTACTTTTATTTCTACTTTTTTCGGAATATTCAGTAAAACTGGTTAACCCGAACAAGTGAAAATAGCTTCCGCCAAGCCTGCAGATTGATATGAAAATAAGAAAATAGTTGAAAACAATTTATAATCCAGCTTTTTAAACATATTAGTAGTTTAAAGGAAATAGTTTTGTCTATAAAAAAATATGCGGAAATATAACTTGCATACAGTTGAAGAAGCAGCTTCCCATGCTCTTGATACAACAACAAAATAGTAAAATAGTGACTCGAAATAGAATCGATCTAAGCTGGCAGTCAGATTCGAAACCATTGTTAGCAAAGTATGTTCCTCCGACATTTCAACAAGGGATGTTCCTCAGTCATGCCAGGAACACCAGTTCTTGTGTAGAAGGTGTCATTCACGACACAGGTTCTCTTGGTCAAGGGCATTCCGCTGGGATTGTTGACGGTGTCAATCTTCGGCAGACTCCAGCCGTACTCCATTGAGCTGAGGACTGGGAATCGGAACTTTGACTCGGGCGAAACATCTTTCCGCTGCTTCAGATATTCGTATCTTAATTTTAAACAACAAAAAAGTGGTTTAATTGTTTAGAATAGTTAAATTTTCAAAACATTGATTTTCTTAAACAAATATACCTATATCAACATTTTATTGGAATGTTGAATATTATTATTTATTGGAATTATTAGATAATAGTGTAGGTAATGTATTTTTAGGAATCTGTCAGCAATGCAGATTGGAAGACGCATTGAACAAGAGTTGTACCTACACGATACCAATAATTAATTATTTATCTTACAATAAATTCTAGTTAACTCATTCAGTATCTAATTGGTGAATTTTTCATTATAAATAATTATAAATTTACATGGGATTTTATTTATTTCAGTATATTTGTTATTCTGTATGTCAAATTATTTATTTTATGATGAAATAATTATTGCACAATCAAACAACTATAATTAGGTATTACTCATAACATATTACAGTATATTCTGCTGTCACAATTATTATTCATCACTAAACAAATAAGTTTAATTTTTCGGATTAATTTTCTGCTTTGAACCACTTTACTATAAAGTGTATTTTAAAATTATTTCACATTCAAATTTGAGGATATCAATATGATTTTTTTGTATATTATAATGTACTGTATGTGAAGACTTTTCTTTTTATTCCCTGAAGCAATCCCATGAAATAAAATATTTAAAATACAATACTTAAAGTGTAGTAGCAGGTAGATACTTTCACTGTACTTTCAATAATACTTAGGGAATTGTACCTAGACATTATGATGAACAGAACCTGCAACAACATCTGGACTAAATTTGTTTTGCTTGTCAAAATTATTATTGTTTATATTTAGTGGCATGATAAGAGGGTTTAATGATTGCATAATATAAAATTCATTGGCTTAATTTCTCCTTTTTATTCTGCTTCTCTTTTTAATTATAATATATTACTTAAATATCATTTTAAAATGTCTACAGAAATAATTTTTTACAAATAGTTAATTATTTATGGAATAGAACTGTTATTATTATTATTTAAAAAATTAGTAATTATACCATATTTTCTAATTAACCAGAAAAATCCTAAATTAAAAATGTAAGTACTCAGACAAAAGCTAATTTTTAGATGTCAACTTATTATGCCTAACAATTTTTTGAAATTCCTGAAATTTAATGAATAAAAAATAATTCATTCAATAATAAAATAATTCATCCAATGATATAATTACTTGTAGAATTTTATTTATCTCAATGATTTAAAGCAGATATATTATCATACAATATCTAATATTCTAGATTTCTTATTAAATAGATTTTGTTTAAAAAATTTGTATACTTCAATTCATAGATTATTATTACTTTGTTTCCAGACTGAGTTCTCAATTTTTGGTTTCCTTCATTTTAAATAATTTAGATTATAATTAATTTTCAAAATTATTATTCAAGTCCATTATATAGAGAAAGAAGTCAGTGTGCTTTTTGGAGTATAATACACGTTCTACATGAGCATTAAGTATTTTTTGGATTGTTATTGTCTTTTAACAATAAAATTTTAATTTAACCTTTTGCTGATGGTATTATAAAATCCAGATTTTCAAAACTGTTATCTGCATTTCTATTTAATGGAAGATTCAAAATATTTGTAATTCTGATAGCTTGTTGTGCAGTCCAGTAAGTTCATCTTCCATCATGACAGGAAATTAGTGTCAAACATTCCTAAGAAGAATATGGTTGTGGTTTTTTTATCTATGCACCTCACAATTCTGATGTTCACAAGGATCACCAAGACAAGAAACCTAAAATCATTATCTATTACAATTGCACCAAGGGTGCTGTGGACTTGCCAGGACATTGGCAGAAGGAGATTTTGAAAATTTGGACAAAATTTCTACTTACAACACTTTTTTCTAATTATTTATCACACTTGTTTGCAATTAGAGATGATATTACCATATAAGTTTTATACCATATACCATTTTATTATTATTATTATATTATTATGAGTTTCCTGTGCTCATGGAAAGGAAATCCCATTAAATGTGGAAAATTTCAGCTTTGAGCTGATGGCTGGACAGATGCATCACTGCCAGGTGGCTCAACCAGATATGATAGCTGGGACTACACTGGGTACAGGAGATGCCCAAAGACTGAGGCATTACACAATAAAACTATTTCAGTAAAAATTATATTTTTTTGACCTGAAATATAAAAGGGACCCCAATGGTATAAAACAATTGTTTGGCAATTAGAAGGTTAAATAATGCTATTATTTCAAGAAAAACCAAATTATATTTAAAATCAAATTTCAATTTAATTAAAAAATCAAAAATTACAGTACTGACATAACTAACTGCAATTGTACCACCTATCAGTAGAAGGTTAGTATTCCAGAGATGTTTTTTTTAAATAGTGTTTATTGGTACACACAGTATACAAAAACAGCTTTTCATAGGCAATATTGAGTTGATACCTATATTATCTGGATTAATACAGTGCAAGGTGTGGTAGAAAAGTAATCATTAATAAGTTAGTTGATTTGTGATTGGCCTGACAATTTGGCATAATATAGAATATTTCTGTTTTGGAATACTGTGATTCTAAACTTTTTCATATGCTGAATGTGTATCAAACCTACAAAATTATTGGTAGATATGCCAGCCTGTATTCCATGTAGTCTAGGAGAATATATCCAGCATACAATCAAGAATTTTATTTATATAAAAGTATAGGAAAAGGCTAGCATACAAAAGACATTACATGCAAATAGACAGCTTGACTTGGGACTTTTAGTCAAAAATTCTTATATTGATCCCTATTTTCATTGGTTATGGCTGTAATAGGCCTTCCTGATCATGGAGAATCTACTACTGTCCCTGTTACTCCAAACTTAAGGACCAACAACTGCTTAATGTTATAACAGTATACAGTGTTCAGAAAATTTCTAAAATCAGGCAGAACTTTCTTACCACCCTGTATAAAATGCTAACTATTGCTAAGACATAAATAAATACTGAATAAAATGGAATGACATTTTGTTATAACTCAATAATAACAAACAGATAGAAATATGCCATTAAGAGAAAATGGGCACTTATCCAGGACTAAATGACCCATATATAAATAAATTATTTTTCTAAAAAAATAAAAATATGATAGTTTACCTTTTGGATATTGATATATTGACTAGTTTATAAAACAAGGACAATATATATTTAATTGGTATTAAATATACTAATTTTCTAAATTAATTAATAAGATTCTTTTCTAGCTTTCCCTAGATACAAAACTTAATTTGTATGATTTATAATAGTATATAATGATATTTTATTATATAAATATCATAACATTTTTTAGGTTTGTACCAATTTTTATGTTATATTAATAAAATTAGAAAAATTGTCATTTATTTATAAAAACTAATTTTCTTATAATGGCCATATAATTAAATTACATTTATAAAATTTATTAATGTTTTATTATTGCTTTTTTAATTATTATTAATTATTATTAATTAATTATTATTAAAAGCAGAAAAATATTCATATTATGAAATAAATTTTAAATAAAAACAAATATTAATATTATTTTGAATATAATATAAATTTTATAATCTAACCTTCCTTTATATTCAGAAGTACTTCCATCATATAAAATGCTTTTGGTTTGTCTTGATGCAGGAAACATAAATGATATTTTTCCCCCTTGCATTTCATCAATTGTATCACTAAGACCACCATTCAAACTTCTCACCTTTTTAAGAGATAAATTGATGTCCTTTAAAATATTGTCATCAAAGGATTTAATAACTTTATTGAATCGCTTTGATTTTGAGGGCGGTTCTGAAAGTTCAATTGGTGGTAAAAAATGCAACCTTTTCTTTCTTTCTATATAAGGAAAATGTCTTGGATTTGATTTCGAAGAGATATTGGATTCAGTTTGTTCTTTTTTCAGGTAACAATTAATTTGGGCATTTATTATTTTTTGACAATGTTCCTCGAAAAAGTTTTGCTTAGTTACTTCAGCGGGAAACGGACGAGTCATTTTTTCCTCATTCCTTCGATTAAGACCTTTTTTAATATACGCTCTATTTATATGCCTATGCAACCTTCGAATTATTGAATTAAACAAACAAATTCTGTTCGTATATTTTTTTAATGTATTGTACATGTTAAAAAGAGAAAAAAATATTAATCTACATTTATTAAAAATGAAAAAATACATACTAGTTTTCTGAAATATATTTGTTTAGATATAAAATCTAAAGTAATGTCGTATTTTTAGATTCGGTGTGTGTGTTGATATCCCAAAAGTTGCAAAAAGGTTGATAAACATTTGTTAATGTTTGAAAAATAAATAATTACATGAAACTGTTTGCTGAAACTTTAAAATAAATAAAATCAATAAAATTAATTATTTTTCATAGAGAAGTAATGTGTAGGGGAACATGGGGTATAAACGTATGGCGACACCATCGAGACCATATAGCTGTGTGTAATATGTATAAAATACAATGATAAAATACCAAGCATATCCACACATATCCATATATAATACAATGATAAAATACCAAGCATATCCACACATATCCATACATATCCATACATACAATCCATATATATAATCCATACATTTCATGCCTAATATCACTCTAAAATGTTTATAGCAATCAAGCTATATTGAACCATCGAGACCATCTGTGTATGTATAAAATACATTGATAAGTATATTTTTTTGCTACATATCCATGATACATATCCATAAATATTCATACCTATCCACACATATCCACATTTGGATATGTGTGGATATGTCGCAAAAAATATACATATATATCGTTGTGTGTGCGACGTCGTTGTGTGCGAACGACCCTCTCCTGTTCTCGCACTGAGCCCTTCGGCTATAGTCCTTACTGTGACCCCGGCAGACGTGCTAGATTTAATCAGTAAGCTTTAATGTATATGTTCTTTTATAAACAAAAATCATTTGACTGTGCAATCTTCTAATCTCCATATTATAAATATGCTGTATAAATTATAATCAGATGCATTATTATGGAGTACCTTTTTAGAATAGGGGTGCTGTTCATAATGTTTCCAACAGAAAGGTACTTGACGGGTTAATATGCAAAACACGACGGGCAGAACGCCATGAGCAATAGAGCATTTTTATCTAGACATTCCATATGTGGTCGAGGCATTTGAAGTCATGATTAGCACATACAAAAATATTATGCTCAAATTGACGACGAAAAAGGCAGTTCCGAACTAATTTGTTTCAGTCCTTTTTTTGATATTCATACCTAAATAATATATCTAGAAGAATAAAAATATATGAAATATAGATATATTTGATTATTTTTTCTATATTTTATAATCATTTAAAATCTAAAATAGTTTAGATTATAAAACAAATCTGTGTGATCTTTTTTAGAAACTAGTCAAAAGTCGTCAGATCTAAAATTTGTCAAATAGTTTGTAAGCGAGTGGTTTGTAAGTACTTACAAAAATTTGCTAAGTTATCTAAGTGTGGCTTACTAGTTTATCTGTTTTTTTTTTCTCGGGTATAGTGAACATTAATACATTCTTATAAGAATTTAAAAAAAGTAGTCTGATTTCAATAAAAAGTAATAGAAATAAAAGTTAGAAATAAATAAAAATTATTATGATATTACCATTGACATAATATTTACCTATACAGAGGTGCAAACTTCTAAAAAACGTCCACAGCTCATTTCAATTATATAAGTCTCATGTATTTCGTATTGATTATCGATATATAGATATATTTCTCCGCCGACGTTTATTACAATTGAATTTTTTCCAGTCTAGATAAATAATATATAAGTCATTAACAGGATCTTACTAAGAAAAAATCCCTGCCTTTTTGCGCAAGATCAGGTCTTACTATTAAAATCTAAGTTTCGTTTGCCAATTAGGGAAATATAATCGTGTCATGAAAAATTTTCCATAAAAAATAAATGGAGGCTTGCGGAAAAATAATTAGATAATCTGCATTTAGGCCTGATCAGTAAATACATATATAAATTTATTTTTGTAGTAAAATTTAATATTACTCAAATAACAGTAATTATTAAGCATATTTCACCAGTAAAAATTGATGTATTAATTAAAATAATTTGTCCTTTTCGATCGACTATGTATTTCTGAATAATAATAATTGTGTGTTGATTTTAACAGCTAGTTTATGCAATTTTATTAATTCATATCTATATATTTCCGAAAATGTTAGTGAAAATAAATTTCCAGTTTGTACCTCTATATTTTTAAATTTTGATTATTCGATAATTTCAATTTGCCTGGATGACTATATAAGGGCTGACAGATTTTTGATTGTTCCCATATATAATATGCGCTGCATACATCACTCATTATCATAAATATCCGTAGCTGGTATCTGAATACGTTTCCGAATTCGTGGATGACTTATAAAAGTAATATTGGAATCCGTTATAATACTGCGGTATCTGAATCCATGGATTATTAATTATAAAAGTTCATGTTGTCTACTTCGGCTAATCGGAACCGGTAAAATGCAAACATTTTCGTTAAAATGAGGTACGGAGTTCCGTTTAGCTGAAAATCGATTTTTAGTAGTATAAGTTGAACTTACAATTGTTAAATAATAACCAAACAGTAATATATTTGAATGTGTACTTTTTGAGAACAAAACTTAACTTAATTATTATTACGATTAATATGGGATTTATAGATTGGTTTAATTATAGACATTTGTATTTAAACTAATCTATTATAAGGCAATTATAGAATTAAAAATAATATGCGATCTTATAGTGCACGAATAGAGCTGGAATGGTCATATCTTCCGTTACACATGCACAGAAGATAATTCTGAATGACAATAACAATATTTTTGAGGTGGTCAACTTATTTTTAGTTTAGATAAAACAATAAAAACAATCAATTAGATAAAACAATCAATAGAAGATTCTGGATCAGCAAAATTGTTATCGGATATCTGCTTATTATCTTGTTATTACTATTAATTTAAATTGTTGATTGAAATGAAATGTTACGTTAAATGTTATTAATTTCAATATTAAATCGAGACAATCTATATACTGACAAATTTCTGCGCGCAATTTAGATGATTAATTTTCCCGTTTGAACGAGAAAACAACGAAATTACTAGCACAAGTTATATTAATTGGGAAATTTGTTACAAGGAACACGCACAGAAGACCTGCACGGACAAGACACGGGGTGGTTGTGAGTACAACTCACGGAACTAGATTTGTAATAAGCGGTTAAACAATATATAAACAAAATATATACAAATTAAGGTATAGATATAAGGAAACAGAATAAAAGTCTAGGGGAATAACATATAGGAAATTATATATTAATTATATAAGTAACCTATATGACAGAAGGGAAAGGTGATTTGAATACCTGATCGTTATACAGACCAATATTATTACACATTATTAACTTGTACTTTATCTTTTCATTTCGTATAAATTCAAGCAGTAACAAAATTGGGTGTCATTAGTATATTTTTGATAACAAATATTACATTAATTTTTCATATTTAATATAGCATTTAATTGCATAACTATACGTTTTAAAAATTTTATTGAACAATTGTGTTTATAATTTTGTTTCACTTTGTAATTTTAATGAATTAATTAACTATGTTTGCTAACAATTACATTTTTAAAAATATCTATGCGAAAAAATATATTAGTACGTATATAATAAAAAAAATATATAAAATAACTAGTACCTAAGCTAGTATTTCTATTAGAAAATGTTATAAAATATGATAATAATAAAATAATATATACAATGTAAACAACAATTTATCATTACAATTAAAGAAAAATGCATAATATTTAACCTTTTCACGATGGGCAT
The DNA here is from genome assembly GCA_034780395.1 of Vannuccia rotundouncinata. Taxonomy (NCBI): domain Eukaryota; kingdom Metazoa; phylum Platyhelminthes; order Proseriata; family Coelogynoporidae; genus Vannuccia; species Vannuccia rotundouncinata. The sequence continues at coordinate 11,351 of JAUZNC010017093.1, read as the reverse complement.
TACAATATTTTGTGATAAAAAAGTTACTTCACCCAATGTGGATCGCAGATGTTGCGATTTTCATATAACATATAAATGAATTAGTTTCTAAAAATAGTTTTTATCTAAATGCTAATGAAATCATTTACATATAGACTTCTGGGTGATGTGAGTATCAAATACCTTAGTCTGATAACTGTCCAAAAGTGATTGAAATTTTACTGGTCAAGAGGAATAAGTTGTGGGACACACACTTAAAATTGAATGATTTTGATTGGCTAATGAAAAACAGGCTACATTATAAGTGTATATAACCATATCATTGAATCATTTACAAATTCTTTATTCTCTTTTTCAATATGATTTTATACTTGCCTGATGGTTTCAATTATATATTAATATATATTACAATTTTATACTTTATTTATACCTACTATTTCTACTATATTATCAATACTATTCTATATATACAATATATATTGTTATAATATTATAATAATATTATTATTGGCGTACTTCTACTTTAGCGCTCGAAATCAAATAATTTAATATTTTGTTTTAATTATTTAAATGAAACAAAATAATTTTACGATTTTAATTATTTTACGATTTTAATTATTTTACGATTTTAATTATTTTACGATTGAAGGCTTTTGGTCCAAAGCCAAACGAAAGCTTCATGATATGCGTGGGACTAGTCGTGCCCTATTCCAGTCACATCTGGATGAGTTAATGAGCGCTGGCATAACAATACCTTTTCCACTGGTTCTGCAAAACCTTTCCAGAAGTTTCTGGAATCTATTACCAAACAATATCAATTTTAAATGCTTTTACAGCTTTACTTAATTAAATATACTATTTTGGAAATTATTATTTTTAATTTTGAGTGCTAAAGTAGAAGTACACCTTATTATTTTATGGCTATTATTTCTACTAGAGGGTCTTTTGGAATTTTTTTTTTGATTTTACTAAATTTTTCTCTCTATTTGTTAATAAATATAAAGTTGATTGATGTATATAATTTGATAATAGAAACAATTTAAACATTAAATAATGTACAAAAATGTCCAATATACATCAAACTTAGTTTAATAAAATTCACTTTTCACTATCAAAATAACCGCTGTCTGCTTAAACACATTTTTTCCACTTTGCTGGTAGCATGTTGATGCCTCTGCAACAAAATTCTTGTTTGATTTGGAAATAACAAGATTAATCAGTATTGACAAAACTTGGATTAATTGGCAAAACATAGGTATGTTTAATCAGACAATGGTGTTGGGCTAGAGGAGATATTGCTAGAATTTGACACGTTTCACAATCTTCAACACTCAATAAGAGTATTGATGGTTTCTTCTGGGACTGCAAAGGCATAATTTATGGGTGTTTTCTTGAGCAGGGTCAGACAATGACATCAGACATTTACTGCACATTATTAGAGGAATTAAAGCTAGAATTCAAATCAAACAAAGGCACTCATTTGATTCACTGAATCATGGTTTTCAACTATTACAGGATAACGCCCATCCTCATACTGCTAGAGCCACTGCAGAAAAATTACATAACATTGGTCTGCCTTCCATACCACATCCTCCTTATTCACCAGACCTAGCACCTTCTGATTCCTATTTATTTTCATCTTTAAAATCATACTTTTCTGGTAAAAACTTTTTAAATCAAGATAATGTGACAGTTTCTATTAGACAATGGTTAAATAATAAAGATGAAGGTTTTTTTGCAAGAGGTATCAACATGCTACCAGCAAGGTGGACAAAATGTATTCAAGCAGATGGCGATTATTTTGATAGGTAACTTTATTGAACTAAGTTTTATGTATATTTGACATTTTTGTACATTATTAAATGTTTCAATTGTTTGTATTGTCAAAATATATACATTACTCAACTTCACATTTATTAACAAATATATAGAAAAATTTATTAAAATCTGACAAAACTTTCCAAAAGCTCCTACATATTATAAATACTGTTCTATATATAATATATATGATATATATATATTGTTATATAATATCAATATACTATTATATACATAATATATACATTATATAAGTATTCCTTATTGTCCCATTTTATATAGTATTATGTACATCATACATACTACTTATTTTTATACTTATATAGCTATGTCTTCATTAGATTCTAGTGATCAAGATTCAATGGAATCACTTTCATCTTTATCATCCCTCTATTCTAATTCTTCCATTATATAGCTTAGATAAAACCCCAAAATGAAATAAGGTTTTTCCTGGGTTAGATAATAGGCCTATGTGGGTTGAATGATTTTCACCAATGATCTCAATGAAGCTTAACTGTCCTGTGCTGGGAGTGAATCTAATCTTGGCAATTTGTTTTTGACAGAAAATTTGTGACAGCATCTCTCAAATTGCATTATCAATAACTGTACAACTAATTGGAACTAGATGTCAAAACATGACAACAAAATTGAATTTATATGATCTTATGTCAACAAACAAACATCAATAACTTAGATTGATTTTCTTTCGTGTTAGGGATGGGATTATAAGTGTGAAGCCAGAATATCACTTACACATATCTATACCAGCATGGCCATTTATTTATTGGAGCTCTTTCAACTACACCTATAGTAATGCAAAAAGAATGATTTTTATAAAATGTTATGTTTATTTAATTTTAGACTTCCTGAAAATATTGTTCATAAAAATCAAAAATCTGTGAAATTTAATTTTTGAATTGACAATCACAATTATGCATAACACAACACCAGCTAGAAATGCAGCTGTTATTTAAATTAGTTGCAAAATTTTCTCAAATTTCAATAATGAAAAGTGATATAGGTAAATTTGAGTTTTGCATCTGTATATAGCTTATATATAAATAGCTATTGTATTTCAATTTAGATTTTTTAAATATAAATATACATATTTACATAAAATGTTTATATACTATTATATATATTATAAGAGCCTTTGCTTTGATAAAATTGTCTATTTAGCAGAGAATGAGAATACAAATTCCAATACATTGCAAACATATAATAATTATATGAAAGTATACAGGTTTATAATTATGTGCTTTTTATCATAGAAAGATATTTCAATTTTAGTATAATATAATTTATAGTACAATTTCACCTAGTTATAATAATTTTGAAGAATATCCTATATGGAATACAGTAAACATAATCTCATACAACCAATAAACATGCAAATATTGAATTATATTCAAGTATAGGCAAAATGTAGTTCATATTATATATAAATTGGAGTAGGAGGCTAATTGAATGTGTCACACCATATTAGCTGCTATTATAAATGACACAGAAATAATTAACCAATCAGGACACAATAAGGATACTAACTAACACATTTGAATTTATATAGCCATTTGGAGAGGTAACTTTGCTATCCCATACCCATAAGACGGTAAATAAAGAGTTAAATAAAACTACCTATATAATGTGCATATATATATTTATTGATATATAGTATGTTAACAAAGATGTACAGATCGTATAAAGATCATAACATGAAATATTAATATTAGGAATTTTTTTATAAATTAACAATCATAGAAATAATTTAATCATTTAAAAGTTTTGGTGTATAATTATTTACATATTTATCTATTTTAAGTCAACCATCGGCATAGTTAATATTGTTTTCTAATTTACAAAAGTTTTTTTCATTAATAATATTTTCTACAATTTAGTAGGGAATTCCTAAAGTTAGTCACGTGACCCTATAGTGATTTATTGTTTGTGGAAAGCAATAATGATATAACGATAGTAGATTAGTTGAATTCGTTAGTACCTAATTTAGTAAATATTAGATAAGTAGTTCGTGAAATGCAAAATGCTTGTAGAATAGAAGATTCGTAATCGTCGTTTGTGCAACCACCCCACCCCCCCCCCCTTGTGGTTTTAAATATTAGTAAGAATTTAATTTTAAATCTATATAAATTGACTACCAATAATACAATTGTGTTGATTTTTTGTTTACAGTGACGCTCAATGATGAATCTTGAGATTGAAGAAATGTCAACAATTTGAAGAAAAATTGAAAATTTTGATTTAAGGCTGAAATGTAAAAACATAAAAAGAAAAAATTCTCGAAAACGAATCGGAAAAGTTCAAGGTAGTTGCGTATTTTTATTTATACATTATTCTCTGTGTTCCTCAAAAGCCACATGTTGAAAAAAACATATAAAAACATCAATGGACAATTTAATATTTTCATGTCGGTATACTGGTAAAATTTATGTTTGATATGTCTTAATGTTCATTAATTTATTCATGCATTATTAATGGAATATATATTTAATTCCACGGTAACTATATTATCAAAATGTAACATGATTTAATGTTAACTTCTTCATCTCCATTGAATATTCTTAACAGGAAAATCTGTAACAACAGTAGAAATTACTACAGTATTATCGAAATCAATCAATTTTTTAGTTTATTTAATATATTTCTAATTTACATTTTAGTGTTAGGTTTGTCTGTGCACAGCCAAACTGTCCTCGACTGCACAATGAATATTTGGATGAATGGCCGACAAATGGAAATGTGTTTGTCTTGTTTAATATTGATGGGGAAATGCTACATACAGAAGATTATACCCCAAATAACCATTCTTCAATCTTTGCTCAAGAAGAGGTTGGAACTCAGTTGGCAAGAAGCATACGACCAGTGGAAGTGTTCGAAAATGTTGCGGGGACTCAAGATCAGCTGAGGATCAAGCCCCAACATTTAATAGCGTGAGAAAGGCTGCATCAAAACCAGCTGTAGATCAAGCCAGTATGCTGAGGTTAATGAAGTTCTCCTACGACACAGAAACAGAGCCGGAAAGTCTTGTGCCAGGTTATGTTCAGGTCACTTCAATTGAATATTTTCTTTTTTAATTTGTTGGGATAAAGGAGTATTTCATTGCTTCAAAAATTAATAATGTACAATCGTAAATGTAAAACAGTCCCCCCCCCGATAATATATGAACCTTTTTCTTTATAAAATGTTTTCTTTCAATTTTTTTCTTAATTGATAAACTAAAAAATAAATTATTTTTATGTTTACATTCCTATTCCAAATGTGACACCCTTGGCCTTGTTTGATTTAATTATGAATAAGTTATTCATAATTAAATCAAACAAGGCCAAGGGTGTCACATCGATGAAAATAAAAGAAAAAAACATGCTATTGTAGAAAACATTTTTCAGGTAGGTACCAGTAAATGTTTTCTACAATAGCGTGTTTTTTTATATATTATATATTATATATTATTTAGATTTTTATTTATACACACATATTAACTATTTTTTTAATAAACACAATATATTAATTATATTATAACAGTTACATTATACTTTATATTTTTATGAAATTTAATCTGTTATGAAGATTAACCCATATAGAAATTTTTCATTTTTATTTTGACAAGAGACTCATTATTTCTATATATCAGGAATTTAACACGGATCCTCTGAAAATGATATTACAGTCGGCGGCACAACTGCGACATCTTCGCACCGAAAATATTTTCATGTTGACAGCACAGGCGAGTTTATTCGACGAAGTGAGGCAAACAAGTTTTCATGTTTTCAATGGTCCCTTCCTCGTCTGGCGAAGATTCCGCCTGCTGCTTGGGGAGTGACTTCCTGACGGAGAGGTCGTGTATTGAAGATGTGTTGTTCTGGATGTGTTCCGTTCGAGCTGGGCTACTCCGCCTCGGGTGTCATTTGATGTCAACCACATCATTCCCTCACGTATTAGTTATGGATTTTTACTTCCGCTGGCAGTGATTTCTTGCAGTCATCCTGCAATTAGGGCGATTTCCCCCATTGTAAGATGTCATCTTCGACCATTTGTTATTAGTGTTATTGGAACCCTAATACTTGCACCAACGATGGAGGAAGCCGGTCGTATTTGGAAGGACGTGTTCACAGTTTTAATGTCTCCTCGGTTTACTGTAAAATGCCAAAAGAAGAAAGAGAAGACAACTACAACGAGGCGCTTTTGGACGCTGGAGATGTGTCTCCCTTCAAGTAATTTTTCCTACAGAAGGAAAATGTAATCGATGACGGAAACCCGTCCTTCGCCCCGAGAGTCGTCACTGTCATCAAAAAACGATGGCTTCCATTTTTAGGTCTGCCCATTCTTTTGTTGCGTGGCTACAGCGGGCAAAGTAATGCCAAAGTGGAGAGCTACTACAGGTAACCGTTTTGATAATAAAGTACCATAAAAAGTTTTCTAAGTATGCTGACAATTACGTAAAAAACAAAATAAATGAACTATTTTTTCAATGTTAAACAATTTTTATGGGAACGGTACTTTAAAAATACGACGTATTAAAATATTGTAAAAAT
>JAUZNC010017082.1:5747-26780 GCA_034780395.1 Vannuccia rotundouncinata | reverse complement strand
AGGGGGTGGGAGGGGGTGGGAGGGGTGGGAGGGGGTGGGAGGGGGTGGGAGGGGATGGGAGGGAGTGGGAGGGGTGGGAGGGGATGGGAGGGGGTGGGAGGGGGTGGGAGGGGGTGGGAGGGGATGGGAGGGGGTGGGAGTGGGGTGGGAGGGAAAATAGAAAAATCGCTCTGGGCTCTACTACGTTTATTATTTTTTAAGACTGTCCGCTCCACCACGTAAAGGGTCACGCTACTGTTTGGCCCCCACTTAACCCTAAACTATAGTCCAACCTATTGCTCTGCGGGTGACATAATTACATATCAAGCATAAAATAAATGACAGTGGAAAATAATGGCGGGTAAAAGAAAGACAAAAAATACAAACTAATTTACTCAAGAAATACGAAATTCAACATAATACGCTTCAATGAAACAACATAATTTTACAGTACTATGATGAAACACTCAAAATTAAAAGTAGAAATGTCTTATAGTTCTGGGAGCACTCTCCACACAACTCTTTTTAGATTTAGATGACAATAGTTCACGCAACTTTGGGCTGCTTGTGATAATCTTGTCCAGTGGAGCTCATGCAGGTCCTCCTCACTTTTGGTCCACTCCAAGTTGGTTAGTGCCGGTAGCTCTGGTGCGGGGAGCAACACCTGGCCCCCATACATGACCTCTTAACGTGCTCTTCCAGAGCTGCCTTGGTTGGAGGAATCAACTCCACATTGTTCTTGGTGCGAAAAGTTTCTTGCGTGCCAATTTTTAATGTCTGTGCATGGACTTGTTCTGTCGTACAGGATGATGACAAGTCTCTGAATGGTGTGCAAGACCACTTCTGGTATTTCACTTGGTGTCTTCTTCCATGACTTGCAAAACTTGACACAGTGTCCTACAGTCATTTTAATTTCACCTGGTCGCCATTTTGTGAAATGGCTGCCACGGCCATTTCACTAATTCTAGAGTGACTTTTGTTTTATTTAAAAAAACATTATTATAAATTTATTTTCGAATTATGGGGGAGTGTTACCATTAGATGTAACGTCATTTTGGGTGGGGGGGAGGGGGATGTCGAATTTTGTGACGAAGTGTGACAAAGGGGGACGAGGGGGGTTAAAAGCCCCTAAAAGTGTGACGTCATTTCAAAACAGCGGCCCCTATATTTTTTCTTTTGCAATTTGTTTAAACTAAAAATTTATTTTACCCCGTCTAATTATACTTATAGCTTATGTGTAGTTTACTCTTACCTAAATATTATACATCAATGAAATAATTGCCTCGTAAAGTATATTTATATATAGAGTGTCTATAATATTTATAAAATACTTTCTCTGCATGATCCGCGCGTACACTACTTTTTTATTGCGTTTTTCGTTTTCCTGGAATTGCATGGATAACTATACAGTTCTAAAAATAAAAAAACGAATGAAACTCCAGCTTATAAATTAAAAAATATTATTATCGCGATAAAATATTTTTTTATACAATTGTATTATATTTAGACCGTTTTTTACAAATAAATATAACTTTAAAAATAAATATTATAAAAATTTTGATAATAGAAACAACTAATGATATATTTCATACCAACGTACAAATAAAATATTGACTTAATATTATTTTAATTAATCTTTAAGAGATAATGTTGAACTTCCGCCCATCAATTTGGCATTGGTTATCGATATAGATATATTCCTCTGCGGACGTTTATTACTATTGAGTATTGGTCAGTCAGAATAGTACTTAAAATATTTGGGAATTTTTGCTTTTAGTCAAAAAAATTGCGAAATGAGAATATTTACAAATTAAAATACTTCGATATAAGAAAATATTTGCCAAATATTACTAACAACAAAATAATATAATGTTTAAGGATTTCTAGTATGTTGAAAATGTTCATAATGTTTTAGATTTAATTATACAACTAGAAAAAAGCAAATTTACGTATCCTATAAAATTTAATTTTATGTCTACTTATTCAAGTGATAATTATTTATTTTTAACGCGGTCTATTTGAATAAGTTTTTCCTTATTATGATTAATAAGATTTTCTCAAAACTTTATTAAAGTCAACTCTTAAGTATGTTTTAATCATTTATTGCATAAACAATTATATATATATATATGTACTGATTGTATTTTTAAAATTAAATAAATAAAATTATATAATAATAATAAAATAAATAATATATAAATATAATTACAATGTATAGTTACCATCTTTTACATATGAAAAGTTGTTTAATATTCATTGCAAAACACATTTTATTTATACAGAGAGAATTCATATTAAAAAGGAGTTGATATTTTAGCAAAATATTTTTAGGGCTTCAGCTTGTATTGGTTAATTCATATGTTATTCTGTACTTTTTATAAAGTTGTAAGTTGTTACCTATATACATACTATTGTAGATAAAACAGAGAAGGAGAGTTCAGTTGGATGATTATTAAAACATTGATAATTTTATCTCCTTTGTTTTTTTGACTTCTTTTCTGCATTTCTATTTTCTGAAAATTTCTATATATTTATGATGTTGATAGTTTTGGATATTCTAAGTCAAGAGAAAACACCTTCACCTTATGACCTTTACAGTCTAATTCAAAATTACATACAAATGATATTGTGAAATTCAGTTATTGAATTTGATTTCATTGTTCTTTATAAATATAAAACTAAACAGAAATTATATATACTTCTGTTAATATATAAACAAACACAATTTATATTATAAAACAATAATAAATCACAGTTTTATTACATATGTACACATATATTAGCAAGGGAGTGTAAATTTGGATGGTTTGCAAACCAACCAGATGGAGTAGGAATCCATGCTCTGTCCGACAGTTTATGAACTGTCTGGATGAAGTAAGAATAAAATTATTACTGGATGGATTCAGAATAACATTACTGTTTAATTAAAAAATGTACCAAAGTAATAATAACAATTTAAACAAATTTTAAAATGTGAATTTTATATACTATAGACAGTTAAGTACAGTGCAATTATGCTTAATGTTGACAAGAGTATTGACAAATATATACCGTAATTAGACAGAATTAAAATATCTAGGGCAATATAATCATTTAATTGCTATTAAATTAATATCTTTAAACACATATTTTTTCATGTAACCATGCTTTTCATTAAACATTCTTGATCCATTGGACAGATCTGGAATTTTGTTAAAAGTGGTAAAGACATTTATAAACATATATATTTAATACACACAATATGAAATAGTTTAATAGTTCATACTCAATGACAATAATACTTCAATTGATGTGCATTTTTGTCAAACATTCCTAATCCGTATAGACAGTTTCAAAAATGATGATGATAAAGTAATTAAAAATGTTTTTTAATATGTTTTATACAATAATAACATGCACAAATATAAATTATTGAATACATATAATAACTGAGCACATACTTTTAAATGTAATATTTAATGCAACTAGAAATACTGTTTAACATTCTAGATCAATCTGTCTGGATGGATCAGGAATTATTATCAATCAAATTACAGTGTAAAAAATTAAATACAAATCCCAGTTTTATGTCAGCCTTAGTTCCAGATAAAATTTGAAGATAATCACAGTTTCTATTATTTTTTACTTAACTTTGAACATATTATGTATGTACTGTATGTAAGTTTATTTTTATTTTATATATTAGATATATTTCATTGGGACATGAATATGAGATGTTTGAAACAATAAAAGCAATTGAATAAAAGTATATTTAGCATATTGTATGTATACCTGATCAAAAAAGCTAAATAGAGGCAGATATTTAAGGTTTAATTACACAAAATTTGTGAATTTGTTCTCAATTCTGATTGGCAGATAGTGGGGTTGGCAGTTAAATATTTTAAAAATGAATAACCAGTTTTAATATTAGTGAATTACAGTCTTTACCAATCCTGTCTAGAGATGTGCATACACCACATCAGGTAAGGGTATAAATCTAATTCATGATACTGAATGCCATGTTTAATATAACCTAAACATAACAATAACCCAGATACCATAAATATATTCACTTTAGTGTTATACAGCATGCCATAGCTATATTCACTTTGATGATTTAAATGCATCCTGTATCAATTAAACAAATAAGCTGAATGCTTCAGATGTATAATTTGTAATTTTTGACCTGCCAAACAAAGACATTTATATATAACTTATAAATGAAATAATATATTTTTTCCTATTAAAAGAAAGTATAAATACTAAATATTATATGTTATATATTTTCATTTATTATATATATTTAATGAAGAGTTGATTAAAAACTGAAATTTTTTTTTTATATAGTTTATTGCAATAATGTTTGGATATGGAGGATTATCCTTATTGCTGTAAATAATTTATATTCCTCTTCACTTATCACTCATATGAATTAAAAGATATATTGTTCCTCCTAATATTGGCCAATAACATTTTTGATAATTATTGGTGTAAGTTGGAATCAGATTATGTAAGATCAACTCCTTTGTGACTCATTATGGCCCTTACTAATTATTCTATTAATGGGTTCTAAAGGCAATATTAGGCATATTATATTTGAGTAGAACTCGAATCACAGAAATTTATTTAATGGGTTGTAAAGTTACCACTAAATAAACGAGATTGATGTCATTATTGAGTTGAATTAAATGATCCAATTGTACATTTTAAAAACTGCCTTTTTCTAGAAATTCACATGTTTACAAATTAAATGTATTAATTAAATTTAAAAAATAATCAACTTTGTCTAGAACTTGTTGAGTGAGCAGAAAGATTAATTAATGAAATATTGAGCTACAAAAAATAGCCAGTAAAAAATCTAGAATAAATAATTTTAGTTTCAGGAGAAGACCACCATTACTGATTCTTTTAAGATGTTCAAAGAGTTCCATATTGTATCACCATCAGAGCAAAATACTGTAGTTGACTACTAATTTTTGACTTTTTTCAAGTATAAATGATAATTTTATCAGATGAATAATTTTTTTTTTAAAATAATTGTAATAGATAAGTAAATGTTTAAACCTTGTTTAATTGTTTTTTTATAAATTTAAATTATTTTTAGGTATTCATTATATTCTTAAGTTTTAAATGGTTGTAAGTCCAGAAATTTTAATACAAATTTATTAATATTAAAGAAGTTCTACATTTAATCAAAGTTAACTTTTTAATAAATAACTATCCTCTTTTTCTTTTATCAGCTTTCATCTGATATTAAAATTTCTAGTTCAGTTTATATTGATTTGTTTTATTTTTTAAATAATTATTTTATGTTTGATAAATTTTTTTGAGAAAAGTTATACCTACATTTAATGATGAGTTTGTTATTTAAAATATCACATTTGTATTTAAAATAGGTGTTTTAAGGTGATAAATAGTTTTAAGTATAGATGAATTTTTTCAATAATTACGACAACCTAGGCTCGTGGGCCAATATTGAAGATTATTCAATTGATTGGTGATTTATTATTTTATTCAGATCAATCACCATGGGAGATGCTCCAGTAACAGAAATTGGTATAATCGCGGATGGGTCAAGATGTCCACAAGATTTTATTGTCGTAAGTATTCTTCCCTATTCGAAGAAGACCCTTTCTTTGGATTGATGTCACCATTTTATTTATTCAGCTTTCGAAGGCTTCTGACGGTTCCGATGGAGATCTATGGCCGGATCGTGTTCTGGCCTGGAACAAAATCACTCGATATATTTGCTACTCACGAAGGTCTCACGATCAATCGGTAGGGGCACGTTACTATGGTTTCATAGCAATGTTGAAGGATTCATGAATTAACAACTCGTTTGATTGTGTCTTTGAATTCATGCGACAAATGATTACATAATCACAACTAGTTGAATATTCTGATTTCATTTTAACGGTATTTTCTATTATCACTATCTTCTTGTTTAGGGGGTTCCAAACGAAATTGTGAATGATATTGTTTTTATCAATGATCGTGACGAGATTCCAAGTGGCTACATTTCCTGCGACATTACACTGGACACAAGTAAGCCATTTCAATAAAGTTTTTCGTGTACTTTTTCTTTTTGGTAATATTAAATAATTATTAAGTGTACAACTTGACCAGTATAAAACATAATTACAACAACTATTAATTATACACAGTGTGATTAAAAATAAATTATTCAATTACATTTTTCTTGAGTTTCTACTTTGAACAACTACTAAATTGATATTAAAAATTGTAATCTAATTTTTTTAAACGGTTGAATGATAGACTCGAATTGATCTCAATGTTATTTTCTAATTTAATTTTAATGCTTCCCATTCCATTCATGTGTTCTAAAAGATTGCTCATATTTCCATGAATTTATAATAAATTATGTATAGTATGGTTTACCGATAGGGGCTTTTCCAACCAATTATGTCGTATGTTGCGAACAGTATTAGAAGATTCTTATACCAACAAATTGATTGTAATTTATGTTAATAATATCTCTTTTAGATCGACAATGTATAAATTAAGTGATATCCGTTGACTAGATTATTGTATTAAGGCAACTATTAAACTGCTAATGTTGTAGAAAACATATCAAAAATATAATAGCAAATACAAGATAATTGTTAATAACTATAACGAATAGAAATAGCATTTTTATTACATTATTAAATAAATATTCTTTCTACAGAAGAGAAAGCCATCCAAAAAAAGATTCTATGCTTTCGGAAATCTGTTCCCGGCAGCAACGATAGAACCGGCGTCACAGACATCATTATCGTAAATCGCAAAAAGCGTCCTCCATCTGGCTATACACTTGTCGGGTAAGCTGGCTTGCTTTCGGCATTGATAAGGTTATTTTAACCTGCTTTCATGTTCATTTGTATCTATCTATTCAGGGACGCCAACAATCTGCTTGTGTGTATGAAGGTGCGCTCTGTTACAGGAGTTATGGCCAGTTCTACCGGAGTGCTCTATACTGCTCCTCAGAATGTCTCCATGGTGGGACGACCAGCACCGCCCCCTCCTCCACCTGTGTACGCGCCTCCGTTGGTCAAGAGGACTGAATCAAAGATCACAAACCGTGAGATAAATTTCGTGATTGACTGAACGTCAATATTGACCATCCTCAACTAAATGGCTCTATCTATGGACCTTAAATAGATTTCGTTCAAGATTTTATTTTAAACTGACATTTCAAACTACCTAGTTTTTATAATTGGCCTAGTTTTTATAATTAATCTAGATTTTATAGTTGACCTAGTTTTTATAGTTGACCTATTTTTTTATAGTTGACCTAGTTTTTATAATTGTCAATTTTTTTTATAGTTGACCTAGTTTTTATAATTGGCTTAGTTTTTCAAACAGTTTTTGATCTAGTTTTTATAATTAATACTATAATACATTCATTATTTTAATTTTATCCAATTCACACTGATCCTTACCTAAATATTTTTTCGCTCGCTTCGTGTAGGTAGTAAACAATTTCTGTGAAAACTTTGCATTTAGTTTTTAACTGGATACTGAAATAATTATATAACCTTTACTAGTTTTTATAATAATTGTGGATAATAAGTTCTATTAACTGTTAAAATAGAGGGACCTAATTGTTCTTACTGTGTTGTTTCAGCTCTTTCTGGAGTGCCCTTTCAAATCCACAAGAACTATGCAGAGGATGGACAAGTTAACGCTGTGAGTTCGAGTCAACACTTTTGCTAAAAGAAAATTAATTGAATTGAATATTTTTATAATAAATAACTATTCCATTTTATATTTGCGTTTTTATTGCTTTCAGGACGCTTTTATGGACATCAAGTTTAAATCTCCAGTGCAAATTGACAACGAGGTACTTAGAGCCATATTTATCCAACTATCTCTATCAAATTTTGTATGATTAACGTTAAAATCTGAGTATTTATTCTGCTTATAAATACATTAATTGAAATAATATCAAAGAGATTCTTCATACGTTATATATTGATTATCTTGCTAAATGAATCGAAGTTATTTATCAACATGTGAATTTATGTGCAGAATTTAGTGAGATAACTTGTTACTTATATTAACTTATAAACAACATTAATTGATTTCAAATTCTATGTTATTAATTAAAAAAAGATCATATATGGTCATATATATCGCTATTTTTCCATTCTAGTAAATACAGTTAGACTGATTTAGAATATTTTGTCTTTCAGTTCTCCTACAATTTCGAGAACGAACGAGCTGTTTTGTCACAAGGTTAAGATTTCCTCCTATATCCTCCAAATCAATTTGGTCTCCAAGCAAACTATATTTTCTTATGAGTATCGAAAGCATCCCTCCATCTGAATTTCATAATCCACATTAACCAAACTGAACTATTTATGATTTATTCTGTATGTGGTGTACTGTATATAATTTCTTCATGATCAATGTATTGTTTCCATGCAGCTGTGTAATTTGTGTTATTTATTTTACGTTGTCATAATACTTTAGAAATGAACACAAAGCATTCAGTTGTGTGAATAATATGTGCGCTGTATTAAAAATGAAATAAATATGTTATAAAGTAAGTACGTAATATGGTTACTGTTTTAATTAAAGAAGAATTATTAATTATTTGATTCATCAGGAAATCCTAATTAAGATACTCTTCTGAAAACTCAAGAATGCTTGCTTTTGAAAACATTTAGTTTAGTTATATTGTGGTATAGCAACACATACTCATAAGTAACTGAATGAGATTTCTATTAGCATATACAGTTAAAGGAAACCCGGGCTTCGGTTTTACAAATGACAAACTGTCGGTTTTACCGAAGTTATGTTGCTATACGGGAGGAGGTGTATATTTAGTGAAAGAGATCACTGCAGCATTTCGGAGTTTCGTTAAAATCTGAAGCTATATATATATACGTCTCAGAAATCAGTTTCCAATCAACTTAGCTCAGACCATTACATAGACCATAGCTATAAATTAACTATACACCATGATAGTTAATCTAAATGATTTATGCTTTAAAAACAACTTTTAATTTAGACTTACGAAAAATATTTAACGTTAGCCTATTATATCTTGTTTAATATTACAAATGTTTAAAATGAGTCAAAAATGTTTTAAATAAGTCCAGTCTATGTCTTTATAATTATTATCTAATAGGTCATTCATTATTTTCTTTCTATATCAACAAAGTAATTTATGACAATTATTAATATTCAATTTGTACAATTACGATTTTTTGTATTATATTACGAGAATTATTATTACCTACCCATTTTAATGCTAGTATATAACGAAATTTATAATTGGACTCTATATACGGATTACAAACAAGTTCGTCTATAGTGATTTTATTTTTATATTTAAGGACTGTTTGTCTATAATAACACACTATCGAAGCTTTTATAACTATGTTCATTGAAGTGTCTATTTATCGAATTCTACTTTTATTATTATAAATTAATTTTTTATGCTATTTACAAATATATGCTTCCCCACCAATTCATCCAATAATTTAGTCTAATTCATCCAATAAATCTACATTTAGTTAGTCCGTAATTCGTACAAACATAAACCAATCTGTATAATCGAGGACTACGTGAATACCAGGACACCCTTTCAGTGTTAATTTAGCCAAGATGCCGATTATTTTTCCACAATAAAATGATTTAGACAATATAAAAACAGTAAACTTTGAAAGTTTATAAAATATTTTAGTTCACATAAATGTATATTCATTTTTATTACACACAAGTATTTCATGTGTGTTCATACATCGTGTAGGTAAATACATAATAAATTGAAAATATTGTATTATTAAATTCCCAACATAAATAATATCACATCCAAAAGTTTTCAAAGAGTACTAACTTAGTAATTAGGATTATTATTAATTACTTGAAAGTGTACAATAGATCTATATAAAGATTAGGTTTCCAATGACATTTTTTATTATGGAAAAATAATCGGTATCTTGGTTAAATTAATATTGAAAACGTAATTGAGTGTCCTGATATTCACCTAGTTCTCGTGTATAACAGATAGCAAAGACAATTTAATTAATATATCACCATATAATATATATGTTTGTTATTTTCAATTATATAATTCGCAATTGTATTTTTACTAGTTATCCACACTCTAAAATTGTCAGGATCGAACTGTAGCTATTAATAAATTATAGGTTGCAGAGTTAAGATTTCAAAGGAGTCATTCTAACTAATAACCCACCTCATATGAGTTTGAAAAGCTTTTTAAATGTTTTGTCATTTAGATTGATGAAAGCATAATAATAATAGAATTGGGTATATTAAGAGTGGTATTGCGTATATAAATTGAAGTATACATTCAACATTACAAAGAACAAAATAAGAAAACAAATAGTATTGCAAACACAAAAATAAAGTACATAAAATAACAAGAAAACTGTCACTTTTATGTTAATCAATGGCATGATTAATATACTACTGTAACGAATGTTAGTAGTATAGGCATTTTTTCTGAATTATGTAGATTATGATTATAATTAAATAATAATAATTGCATCGACTCCGTGGAAAAATGGAAAGTCACGGAAAGAAATTCAACTATTGATATTATTAGCTGACACGAAACAAAAATAATACAAAGATTTTGATTAAGAAGATATCTTTTACTTGAATATAAAAGATTAAAATAATATAATACTATTTAAAAGCATAATACAATTTTTTATGAGGGTTAAATTGAAGACGTAATTTTAAGCAAGCATAAAATTCCCTCTTTCAAAGTGGAATCTTTTCGAATTTTTGTTCAATTAAAAGCTTTTCGTCTTGAATAATTCCCATTTTATCGTCAGTATAAACATATATTTATATAATAGATCGATACATCATTGTTCAATCACAATTGGTATTAGGTAGTACAATACAAAATATTACAATCACATAAAAATAGTAATACTATTGAATAGTTTGTAAAACAATATTTCTCCGCGTTCAACTTTACATATAAATCTCTTTAGAATAAAACTAGAATGTATGTATACATTACTGTAAGCAAATTTTAGCAAGATAATATAGTCTAAAGACCTGTTTTAGTTGGAAAAAAATACAATTGATTTATTGGCATTTTTTTCAATCAAATTCAATGACTATTTTCAAAATGACAAAAATTAGCCAATTAAATTTCAAATTTCAAAATACTCCATATTCAAAAAACAATACTATATAGTTATATTACGAAATATAAGTCAAATATATAAATGGGCAAATATCATTATAAATGTTAAATCAGATTGAATTGTAATATAATATTAATAGAATAAATGAAAGTATTTTATTGATAAATTAGATTAATTAATAAGAGATTTGGGCAACGCGAATTGTGTATTTATCGAAAGAAGAAAACAAGGACAAAATAGATGAATAAACCTTTAGAAATATCACATTCACAAAACACAATAAATTGAAATGAAATATTCATCATTTTTTACTACAATGAAATTGGAGAAACTTATAATTAATTGATAAATTTGTTAACTGTGTTTTATATAGAAAAGAACAAAAGACGTAAGGATTTCGGGCGACAGAAAATGGTACAAAAATCGAACAACAAATATTGAAAAAGACAGGTAAAGATATTAAGATGGGTCATATTACAATAAAACAGATTTATAATACGATCGACTGGAATTTTGAGGTTTCTCACAAAAGGCGTCGTCGACAAGAAGTTCTTTTCGTTTGATGAAACCCTAAGCGTCCCCTTCTTCAGATTCAACCCCTTTAAGCCGGAGTCGAGCAAAGTCTTCGAAAATGAGGTCCTCCGTATCTCTGCAAGTGGAAAACAGTGACAAGTTAATTTTAGGATTAAAAAAAGTAGTGAAAATTGTAGAGCGCTAGGACAAATGGAAATAACGGATAGATTTGAAACGTTATTTTAAATGTGTACAATTATGAATTGATCGTTGTAAAATTATTCCATTATGGACAGAATAGTTAAAATATTATTTGCAATTTGTAAACTTTCCGTTTCAAAAGAAGCCTTAAACATTGTAATGGACTTCATTCAACCCTCTGTGTGTACTCATACAGATATCCACTCATGTATTATCTGATTGCATAACACTTTGTTAGTTGTATTCCTCAATTATGTAAAGCCTGCATCTCTTTCATGTTAAAGACACCCGCTAGAGATACCCAATAAAGTGTTTTTACACAATACTTTCTTTTAATTCTATTATAGCCAAGAACTTAATTTAGCGCATCTGTCCCAGAAACTTACTTGGTCTCCACTTCAATGAGGCTGGTGTCCAGAGCAGGGCCTTGGTCCTCGCCTGCATTGGCTCCTGAGGTTGAGTTCTCTCCGTCCCCTACCAGAGAATCGGCTAAGTCCTCCGGCGGTTTGGGATGTGAAAGCGTGAAGGGTAGTTCCAGAGTGACGTCACTGCCGATGGTTGTTTGGGGAGTGGAGTGGAGAGGATGTTTCAGAGATTGGAATAAAGAAAGTCGTACATTATTGTTTTCGAATGAAAACCTTCAATTTATAGAATATGGAATGAAACAAATGTTAATAATTCATAGCCTGTTTGTAATATTGTTGTTATTTTTTGAATTTGTGGTTATTTAAAAGAAGCCTTCTAAAAATAAATATTAACAGTTAAAAATAAGTTATTTTCTATCATATTAAAATACAAAAGAGTCTTATTAAATAAACAATATCAAATTTTACCTTTTCTTACCTAATAAGTTGACATAAAAAGTTTCCTTTAGGAATTTAAATTAAAGAAATTTTAGAAATCTACATTTATAATTATAATTATCACTTTTTAAACTCCCACGCTTCATTATATTTCTGAGAAGCTTATATTTATAAAAACTGTCATTTTGATTTATTTAATGGAAAAGGGAGAACTCGCGACGAACAGTCCCGACGAGATGACAAATTCAAAGACAAAAGGGGAAACAGAAAACTCCGGGATAACAATCTTTCCGTTCCATGCAATTTTAAATATCAATATCAAGCGTTCGTCCTTTCAATAATTGGCTGCACAGGGGAGATTGATAAATGCAACCGGATATAGCAATCGACAATGTCATTTGTTCACTTTAAATGATTGTGTGCAAAAGCCTGCGATAATTTAAATATCAGTAAGATATAGCAATTAAAATATTACGGTATATGATTGAGAACCTGAACATTTTTTTGTAATGAAAATCAAAATTATAGACATGTTGCTGTAAAAAGAAACAAAAAATTGGAGCTAACACGAAAAAAGGAAATATTACGGAAGACCTCAACAAAAATAACGTTTTGTTTTTAAAAAATCTTTTTTTAAAAATGTTTTCATTTTTTTTTTCAATTAAAACATATCGTCTATAGTCATGAATTACTGAAGGACATATAAAGCACAACCATCCTTTCAATAGCGGAGTTCATGAATTTTTCACGAATCTGCGTCATCATGTGATACAGATCTACATTCGGCTCTTCGAAACTTAATGCTGTGAATTATAGACTGCCTCATGGATGAACTGTTCCACTTGAATAACAACAGACGAATCTTCATCTGTTTGCCATAGAATTCTTCAAATAAATTGACAAATAAAAAGATCTTGCTGAATAGATTATAAACAATTCGAAAAAGAGATTAAATTATTTGAAGTTATAAAGAATGAATACTTGATTTAAAAGTAAATATAAGCCTTAGAAGCCAAACAGTTCTTCAATAATAACCTGCATTCTGAATTATCCGGAGTATAGAACGAGTATTTAAGCACGTCGTCAATTTACGTCAACAAGAAAACAAATCTTCAATCCAGCTATGAAAATATTGTAATTTAATTTGAAATATTCAAACCACTTCTCCAATATCTTTTTCAAACGATAATATTGATGTTTCAATTGAGTTTAATCTAACTGATCAATTCATAGACATATTTATAGAAATTAAACTAAAATAATGTTATGGCAACATTAAAAACTTGAACGCATTTTGACAAAACTGAAATATATTTGGAACGAATTCTATTATTTTCGAGAAACGTACACATGCAAATGGAAGGCAACGATTGAAAAATTCTTCAATTCAATTTGATGCTGTAGAGATCACGAATGCATGATACAGAAGAATATATAGGTAGTCAATAAAACTCTTTGTCTTACCTGGATCCAAAACCGAGAACCAGTCGTATTTTGACTCGGTATTGTACAATAATTCCAAGATTCTCCTTCAATTTTTGATCCATGATTCTGTAACGATATTTTCAAAAGGGGTTATCGAATTTATCGATGTTTGAATTAAAAAAATACGAAACATAAGTTTTAAAAAATACTAAAATGCAATTTGGACACGACCTTCAAAATATAGAAATATCAAGAAATACGTTCGATTATTTCCCCTGATTAAAATCAATAACGATCCCTAACATTGTGTGCAAACAAAATATTGGAATTATTTCGGAAACTTAATCTGGAACCTTCAAAATGAAAATCTTCTCTCTAACTATAGAAATAATCATCTTCTCATCAAACATTTCGCAACAAATAATGCAACAATGTACACATTACAATACACTCCATTGCTGACATTTGGAAAAAACTGGGTCGGGGAAATTTGTACAGAAAAAAAAAAAAATATCAATGTGGAACAATTCCAGACAACAAAAATGAACTCATTTGGGCGTACACAGTTGAGGAAGCCAGGTTGGTATCTTCATGACGCAATTTGCCATCAAGGGCTAAGCCCCGCTTCTCCCGGTTGTTGCCAAGCAATGGACACACATGGTAGACTTTGCACCAGCCAGTCTGACTGCTAGAAATTGGCAGACCTTCTCTGCGTTTGGGAGAGATAAAGATACATTGCAAAATGAAGGATCGTTTTTAACAATTTGTGTATATAAATATTTATTTAATAAAATACAAAAACAATTAGGGTAAAAATTGGTTCAGAAAATGAATGCGCTTAATATGGATTTTTGCATTGAAACAATAAATTGGATTAGATTAGATAAAAAATAAAAATGTAGTTGCATTTAATTTTCAAGATTGATTGGTCGACCAGGATTTACGACTGTCCAATCTTTGCTTGAGCACGAGGCAACTTCTTACTAATAAAATCAGAATTTAAGTTTTCGTTTAATTATTTTAGTCGGTTGCAATTTCCATAAAGTTGTGTGAAATGAGTTTTCAATTAAATTTTTGTTTCAAATTGACTCTAACAGAAAACGAATGGAATCACAGTGAAACAATCTAGTACGTGTCAAATAAGAATAACACCTTGGACATTGTGTAGAGTGGAAATATCAAATTCAGAAAATTTTATCAACGGAAATTTGTCAATAAACATCCAAAAACAGAGAAGAAATTTCTATGAAAATGATTAGTGACTGACAAGGAAAACATATTTAACAAACCAGTTAAAAACAAGTGAAATAGGTAGTTAGTTAATTGTCAAATATATAATTTTTAAATTTGTATATCGATGTAAACGTTTTATGGGATAGTAGTAAAAAAACACTTTTTACATTTGAGGTATTAATCTGTAGGGTTAATTTAGTTAGTATATTTTATTAATATATACAGTTGAACAGAAGTAGTTTAACTGCTAACATCCATATTTATGGCATCCAATTACATACTAAAATCGAAGAGTATAATATAAATGAAGAAAACTTTTATGTCCGTGGTTCGTAGCTATTCGTGGATTGCTGTATGGGACAGAAAGCTATCAATGCGGCACAAATACTATAGCTAAATGCTACAACAGAAGTTTATAATAAGTGAATCAATTTTATGTGATTTGTGTGAATTAACTGATAAAATTGTTATTAATATTTCAGTTAAATATTCTTCAAAGTTTATATTCATTTTTTCAGATTGTTTAAACATCTATAGGTATATTTTCAAAAAACGATAAAAAACTACATTTGTGAAAATATAACGCCAGTAACAATTTCTTCACAAACACATAGTTCTAAAATTCGACCAATTTTAGATAACCATAATATGATAAATATTGAGTTAGTGTATTGGACACAGCATTTCGTAATATAAAGATATATGTAGTGCTGGTATAAAAGCAAAAAGATCCGAAAACAAACACTTACTTTTATTAATGTATGATACTTTTGGTAAAACAAAAAATCTTACCTTCTAAAGTTTCGCTTTTTTCTTTTTTTTGCGAATCTAATATAAGAATCCAGGCATAACATGTTGAATAAAAATAATTACCCCGTGACGAAAAACTTTATGGAGTGGGGTCTATGGATCATGCATAATTAATAATTTGCATATTTTCAGGGAAAATGAGTAAGAATTCATAGATCTTTATGAGGTAACTTTTAACAGACAGGTTAATTGTGATGGTTCTGATTCAATGCTGACATTTCTATAACTAAAAATTAAAAAAGATAGTTTTTAAATATAATTTAACGAAAATTTTGAGGAAAGGAAAAGCATAACTTGTCTCTACAACAAAAATTTCGGTTTTACGATGTTGCTATTGGCAATCACATTATTTAATGATAACAATTTACATGGGGGTAGGCAACTGTTTCTTCGGTAACATATCGAGGTGGACAAAAAATTAATTCAAATTGGCAAACTCATAAAAAATCTCACTTTTTTACACTTTAATTTAAATAAAATACGGCATGAATTGTTTCAAAAGTTAGCAAATACACTAAAGATTACACACTGGAGATTTTTTTTAAACAAAAACCTTTTGTTGTCTATTTTTTTTAAGCAGAGGAAGTAATTAGCCTTCACATAAAAAATAAATTATAAATATGGCTCAAATGAGACAGCTCAACACGACAACCACATGCCTGCAGGGTGTGGTAAACTGGAATACGGGATTCTCAGTACTACCCTGTTTTGCAAGATAATATAAATTAAAATTTTTACAAGAAAAATAATCAAAAACAGTGTTGTAAAAATTTAATGAGTATGGCATTTTTTTGTCTTCATCCCAATTCTCAAACGTAGATGCTTTGCTTACTGAATTTGTAAAATAGGAAGTAAATTTTAGCGCTTTATCGAAAGCGAAATCATTGAATACTGGGTGTAACCATGACAGTTGATGTCTAAATAAAACATTTAATTGTGAATTTGTACAAAAATTAAATAAACAAAGTTTCATTTATGGTTATATGTTTGAAATTTAAAATAACCACACCCGAGATTAATTAAAATGGTCACAAAACTGGAAAGCTATAAGACCTAAGCTCTGTGTTCATCTTCTTTCATGTGAAAACTATAAGAATTAAATATTCATTTTGTTTTTCTAACAGTGAAAAGTTTGAGATAGTTTAACTGAAATGGTTTAAATGGTTGTTTGTCAAATGATTTAAAGAAAGTCTAAAAGTAATTATAATTTAGGCTTAAACTTAAAGTTTGGAATGGAAGAGTAGAGACTAGAAAATTTAAATAATAAATACACAATCATACAACAATATAAATAACAATATATAATAGTAGAATGCATTAAATTCAGTATAAAACAGAAGATAATGAATAGTTATTTTTAATTATTTCGCTATGAAGGAAAAGTCACATAATTTAAAATAATTGTTGGCTAGTAATGTCCACCAAACATAAAATTTAATTTAACAAACAATGAATAATGACCTTTCTAAAGTTTTTGTAAAATTAAAATATTAACCTAAAAAGTATCAAAAGAATTTCAAAAAAATTTAAGTTACGATTTATGGGTGCGAACCACCTTAATTCCTATATAATTTTTGTCAAGTGTTCTCACAAGTACCACCTCATTTAGATGCATATTTCTTTTTGAAACTATCTAATTTGTTTTAAATCCATGCAATAACTAAATTACAAAAGATAATTCAAATGAACTATATATTAAAATCAATACATTTTTTGATCAATAATGGAACACCTTCAGTCACTTAGATTACGTGCATTATTCCATTTGAACACAGGGTGGCGAGAATTTCGACGACTAATGGAATTAGAGCAGTGTACAGATTGTGTACTGTGTTTCACTAATTTTTTTTTATTTATTTGTATTTTTATTGCATTTATTACTAGTACATAGGTAGTATTCTTAAATTTGTCAGTATTTATATTTCGTGAGTTTATTAATTCATGAGTATTTATTGTTTATATCACTGAGTATTCACGTACATATAGTACTTCTGTATTTGGTAGTTTATTGGTATTATATTTAAGTGAGCTTATATTCTTTGAATTTATCCTAATAATAAGTTTCTCAAAAATTTTCTTATTAGTTCTGGTATTTATTTGTTCTCTTTTGCTGATACTAATGTTTGGTAAAGCGTGTCGACTCTTTGATCTATAGTATGAATGCCATCTAAGTGCTAATTTATAACTCACAGTATTTTTTCTAATTTTATTGTAGCTGAAGTTCAAGGGTTCCATCATTAAGTGTATGAACAAATGACCAACAGTTATTGTCAGAATAAAATACAGTTTATGAGAAATGTTTCTTTACAAGGTGTGTTGGCTCTTTAATCAAGTAATTAATTATATCAGACAGTTAAAAATTATTAACTGGGACTAAATTACTCCTGAGGAGAGAGGTAAATAGGTAAGATAATCAACCCAGACAAGTATAATCGACAGACCAACGCAATAACATATTTGGTTAAGCATTTTGATGTCAACAGTTAATAGAAACTCATAAAATTTGTAAACAAATTTAGTGTGTGGTAGACAGTTATCCGGTAATTAGCAAAATAATTTAGTGTAGGTATTGTGAATACGATTGTAGATTATTGCTAAGACAAAAATAAATATTTACTTATTAGAAAAAATGTTAATAATATTTTTTCTTGATTGTGGATATGGCAATTAGTTTATATAAACTTAGTAAAAGTCAGTGATTTATACTCACCTATATCTACATCCTAACAAATCTCTATATCCCAATAAATCTTTAAGGATACCTTGTTTAGTCTACAAAAAAATTGCCTTACATCGTCCAACGATAAAAAATCTATACTTCAGGTTGAAATTTATTTTCAAAATGCACAAATATATTCCAAGAGATAGATGTAGGGCACTTGATCATTTTCAAGAACTTCCACAAAACCTTATAAAACAATTAACAGAATACGACAGAAAAATACCAGAAAATGAAGAAGCAAACTAGAGTAGCATAGTATTATAATAAACTCATAGAATGAAACTATAGTACAAAAATAATTATTATAAAAACAAGAAGCTATAAAATTCAAGAGTATTATGTAGGTGAATATCCAGTAAATGTTAAAAAATAATTAGAAAACTAGAAATAATTCCAATGATAACAAAATATTTGTACAATCTAACGAATAGAAGTGAAATAAAAAGTATACAATCCTTATAAAATAGTTTTCATGTCATCTGTTGAAATTTACCTTCCCGTAGTGGTTGCATATTGTTAAAATGAGACCTTCCAAAAATAGTATTCCATGCAAAAAGTTATAATTTTAAGAGATTAAGAAATAAAAATATTAAAATTTGACATTGAAAATGCAAGATTGTTTCATAGCGTCTAGTAAAGAAACCTATTTTTTAATTTTTTTTTACTATATACACAACAGTGATGCGAAACACTGAAAAGATATGAAATAAAATAAGCTTTACTGTATAATTTGAATTGATTGCCGAATACACAGAAATCAGAGAGTAGAATGAAATTCTGGTGATTAATTGTGACAATTTGAAAACAGGAAAATAATCCATTAAAACAAATTTTAGCTAATATACGAATATGTTACTTTTGTAAATTTGTTTCAAGAAATATTTACTTAGGATAAATAATATGTAGAACTATTTATATATCTATAAGTGTCTCTTTGTAAACATCTTTTTGTTTTATTTTATAATTAATGAATAGAAGCGTTAAAAAATTGAATGTAGGAACAAGTTTTTTGTCGATATAATATTTCAAAAATACAATTGAAAATATTTAGAGTAAAAAATCATGAAAATTAAAGTTTTTTTGCAATCATAAACTAAAATATTAATAACTGGTTACTTATTAACTGTTGTTTGGATTACACAACCTCATTTTGCATGTATATTGTATAGATTTCTACCGTGCTGTTTCAAACACTAAAAGGATACTTTGATTTGGGAGTAATTATTGATTGATATTACGCAATCTTACAATTTTTGAATTATCAATTTATTTATTGATATTACTCAATTTTACAAAATTATCTATCTGTTGATTATTTATATGATATAAACGTTTCCAACTTACTCGGACTCAAGCTCGTCCACAGTACATTTGTACATCGCTCGACTGAATAACATGATGTCTGCGATTTGGACCACTGAAATAAGCAACACATGGTATTTTAGCATTATATAGATTTCTCTGATTCTACATAAATAACAAACAATACGTTTTAAATGGCATAGCAATCTTTCTATGCTAATTGTAAAATAAACATCTTTAGAAAAAATGCATATTCTTCAGTCCCAATTTCGTCTATAACATTTTATTATAAAAGAAAAATATCATGCATCTCTATCAATTTCAATTCAATTTTCCAAAGCTATTGTTTTTGTGAAGCAATTGAGTTCAAATTTCCTGGATTTAAAGTAAGATATCGCTGGATACACGTATTTTTAATGGGATTTTGTGGACAAAGTATATCATAAATCAGTCAACTGCACTCTTTTTTACAAGGTTGAAGAACATAATTTATTTAAGCCTTTCATATTAATAGAGTGATTGAAGGATTTTATTGTTGTTAAAACTTTATACTAGATAATATTGTGATATACCAGAGATATCATACCTTCTATATCCATGAAAACAAAGAAAATTCAGAATTATTTAATAACGACTTTTCATTAATACATTTTTTCATAAGATATAGAAGAAGACGTATGGATAGTCTAGCTATTCTAAAATAGCAATTCTTTACAGAATTAGAGGAAAGAGGTGTACACGTCTTATTTTCAGTGGTAATGGAGTCTTTCTAATCGCTTTTCGCTAAATTTATGAAAACATTTTGGAGTATTTGACGTTAAATAATTGTAGACATATATATTAAGAAATATTAAAATAACTGAACATATTGCCACAAAATGAGATTATATTTCTGTTCGTAATAAATTATGCAACTATTTTACATCCA
>JAUZNC010017060.1:0-26803 GCA_034780395.1 Vannuccia rotundouncinata | reverse complement strand
AAACCAGTTTCACGGAAAAAGGCACCGAAAAACGCACAGAAAAAGGCACGAAAAAAGTCATAGTGTGGACGCGGTGTCATATACGATCACGAACTAATGTGATCACCATATATGCTATATAGGCAATTAATTGAATGGATACAAACTTAATTGTCAAAGATTTGTCTTATTCAGACGCTCCAGACACCAAGACGGTGGTCCAATTAAATACATTGTTAAGAAACCCCTTGCTTCCCGTAAATTTAAAAGGTCTCCCAGACCACAACAATTATTACCAGTACTTGGGTAGTTGAAAACACAAGTCAAGGACGCTCGAAACGCTACCCAGATGTAATTTTTGTCCACATAATCCAGGCCACTTGACCGACTATAAGCACTTAAAGTCAATTTATTGTCTTAATTATAACGATACATCAGGAATTAATGGAACTATAATATAATATAATGTATATATATGTATTCAGCTACCAGCTATTTTATAGCAGACTTGATTCACGAATGTGAAAAACACACTGGTGGTATGAATTATAGCAAACCAGTGAACTTAGAACATATGGGTCAGCTAGCCCATCTTCCTAAAGAATCGAGGATTGGCTATGGGACTTAAAATTCGGCCAGCGGTACAGAGCAACATATATACAATTGACTTAATACGGAAATGTATTCTCACTCCAGTACACCCAAGTGCATGGGCTACTCCCAATTATCACACCAATGAAATAGGGTGATTCTTAATTCATGTCGTTTTTCTATTTCTTTTCTAGCCACGACATATATTTGTTGATTATTTTAAAACAGATCTCTATGTAATTATTGCCTCAACTAATCCATCTTGTTATCTAATTAATTCTTATTGATTACTCCAAATTATATGAGTATATAAGTGAAGTATGTTTTGAACTGTTTTATATAACGACCATTTCATTAAAACTGTCCTACTGTTATTACACAAGTTCTCACTTTACTTCAACAGATATTTTTTATATGAAAAGGTTGTGTTTTAAATATTGTTATTCTATAATCTCACGCTACTTTTAAATTATTTCTTAATTCCTTCTTGAAAAATTTAAAATGTAATTTTTTATTGGCTAAAATTAAATTTAATATATACATAGATTGAAATCAAGTAAAAATTTGTTATGTTTTCACAATCGGTTTTCAAGAAACATGATATTAAGATTTTTGCTAAATGAACACAGGCACGTCGGAATGTATTGAGTGTTATGGTGACCCCATTTTCTAAGTTCACGGAAGATTTTCAAAAGGCTACCTATAAAACGTTATGGAAACAAATTCATTTAGATATAGTGCTATACAAACTAATTTATAGAAGGGCAAAACTGTATGTATTTCAATATAGGGGGGGAGAGAGAGACTGAAACATATCCCAGAAAGGAGCAGAGGGGCTCCAACACCCTACCCCACCCCTTACATGCCTGGTACATTTAATGAAAACCTTTCAAAAGCAAATAAATTAAATAAATATTGGAATCTATAGATATAGTTAGATCTGTTCACTGCAGATATTATTCAATTTAATCATAGACTAATGGATTTATAAAATGCTATAAAAAGTCAGAATATTTGCCTAACTTTGAATAAACAAAGAGACCAAAGGTGCTATTTGCCTTTTCTATTAATTAAATACTCATCAGAATTAATTCTTTATAAATGTATCATTTAAAACTATTTTTTTAGGTGGCCTGAGCAATTAAACTGATTTTCCAAATATAGCATTGCCCAAAATATATTAATATCCCATAATATGTGCCATCCACCCCAATATATACCAGCCTGCATTCCACATTTTAGCTTTTTGATATATAAAATTCCTGTTTTTATACCAAGATATATTGTAGGATACATGGCATACAGTCTGACTATTGACACATCTATAATAATAAAAATTACACTCTTTCCATACCCCTTTCCAAATTAAATAATAAAATTATAAACAACAAAAACATAGAAGCAGGAGGCCTGTAAGTATATTTGTCTGCATAAATATAATTAGCTTTCCAAATTAGCTATAATTAAAATCAATTAAAATCAATAAAGTGTTTTAAAAACAATTTTTAATAGCTAGTTATAATATCCATAACACCTTACATTTACTTTTTTCATTCAGTTGTTTTTTACTAAATATTTAAAAATGATATTTTTCAATAATTCTTACTTTCAGAGCCATTTTATTTTCAATAGATTTGTTGTTTTTGAGAACAGTCAACAAAATTTATATAATGTTATTAAATCTTTTATCGACAAGATTAATTATAGATACATTCAACCATAATGCATAACCAACTTTCTTAGGAAAGAGGCATATAATTGAACCCTATCCATACTGGCATCCTCCAATTTTTGCTTGCATTTTTTTATTAAACAATTTAAGAATAGAAAGTCTCATTTTTTAAATTAATTTTTATTGCTTTTAGCACAAAATTGCCTTTTTAGTCCTATGTGGATGATCATGAGAGTGGTTCTATCACCATTACCACAAATTTACCATGTTTGTAATTGTAAATAAAATTGACTATTATATAAATGTAGAGCACTTAAAAAATTATATTATGTGACAATCAATGAGATATAATTGTAATAAACACAAATCTACATCAAAATTTTTAATTATATAAAGAATAAAAAGGAAAATAATTTATACTGCCTTAAAATATAATTTCTTCAATTTTTGCAACATAATCAAGCACAAAACATTTAGGACTATCATTATGACAAATTTTATCTACATAGCACTATAGGAACCCTATATTCAGATGAAGGGGTTGAAAGTTTGCTGTAACATTTGCAATATTTTTAGTTATTTAGGTACTCTTTAACCTTTTACCAACTATATTATATAATTCAGATTTTCATAAACATGTTTTCTGCATTTCAATTCTCTCAAAAAAATTTAAAATATTTGTGATGTTAATAGTTTGAGGAATTCCAAGTTGATGGAAAACAGCTTCACCTATAATCTAATTCTAAATTATATACAAATAGTATTTGTGTTCATTGGCATAATATAGCAATAACTAAATTCTAATATTTAAAAAAAATTATATTTTATTATCTTGTAAAATTTTATGTAGTTTAGTCAATATATAAATCATGTATTGTATACAAACAAAAAAAATACAGAAAATATACATTATGAAATGGAATATGAGAAATATAGAAAGGGAGTTTTATATTATGCAATCATTAGGTTATTTTATTTTTTGTTGACAATCTTCTATAATTAAATTAAATATTTATCACATTTTGATTTGTTATATCTATCTGCTACTGAATCTGAAGATTGTACAATTATGTACAATAATTCTATATATTATATAAAAATAAACATGTCAAATTTAATAATGTCAAATAAGAATATTCTAAGTAAAATTATAAAGTTTTGTATTATTGTATTTTACTTCTATATTTTTATGATGTGCTTTTTGGACACACATATTATAATAATCTTTCACTAAATTTACATCAATTTCTACATGAAAAATATATAAATAGTTTTTCCACACTCTATTCTCACTGAGAGGAAATGTTGATTTTTATTAAATAATGTTATACTATATTAGATATTTACCTTAAGCAGAAAAAAATAAATATGTATACCAAACAATAATATGTAAAATTGAAAAATTGAAAAATACAATGAATGTTTGGATCAATGTATAAGAAATTGATTCTTGTATAACCAATTAGAGTCTACTGATACTAAAAATAGAATCACATGCTGTGTAAATGAACTTTAGAGAATAAAGTTAATAAAAACTTTCAATTCAAACTACAATTTTTTTTAAATTAATTCTAACTTAAAATAATGGGATTTGTATGGGTATTAGATTTTATAATGTCCATTATTCTTCTATTTTTATTATTTTCATTTCTAATTAGGGTTTTGAATAAGTTAATTAATCAAAAATAGATGGAAAAGTTATATTTTTGTTTGACATTTGTTCTATTTTACATCCCATATTTCAGTAGCTTAAACCATACACAAATCATATCTAAAATCTAATTAGGTACATCAAATTCATGTAACTATAATGCAAACTAGTAATTTTGTTAAACATAATAGTTTTTATCAATCAGAATCTAATTATTCTAACATTTTTTAATTCTCATTTATTGGAATGTTATTTTGACTTATTCTCAGTCCCTAAAATTCAACTCCATACTTAGAATTCAAAAATGTTGTGACATCATCTAAACTCACCACTAATCTGAAATGTAGCACCTTTACTGTTTTTTAACACCTTGATTGTTCTATTTTAAGAATTATTGATTAATTTAATTTCTTACAAATAACTATTATACTACTTTATTTAGATAATTTTTAAACAAATTAATATTATTTTTAGGTTATTTTAATAATTTTTTTCGGAAATTGGCATATAATATGCTACAGTAAAAAATTTCACCTTGACTTTATAATATTAGAAATCTGAAGACATGTTATCAATTTGTATTGCACTGTAAGGGTTTTCAATAATAAGTTTACAAGCTCTTGTCATAAAGCGAAAATTGAAGTTAATTCAATTTAATGTTGTGGGGACTTTTGCCATATATTAATGTAATTAATCTATTTCCCATGCTAATAAAACATAGATCATGCCAATTTTTATGTTCTGTTTTACACCTTTTGCTCCGAAATTTTTCTTAGTATTTGTGCCAAAATATATTTTTTATAGTATACTATAATTTCCTTTCTTATGTATTTGATTTTTTAGTTGATGATGTATTTTGGTGTATGAAATGTCATCCAAAGTCAAACAATGTGCTGAGAAATTTGTCTGTTCACAAGAGAACCCTCGAGCTACTGTATACTGTCGCGACTGTGATACATATCAATGTAGTGAGTGTTCAAAGAAGATTCACTCTGATTCCAGAAACTCTTTTCACACACCAGAGAATATTAAAGTTTTACCAAAGCATCCTCAAAAGCGTCAACAAAGTTCTGTATCTCCTCGAAAGCAAGCTGACCACCAAACTCGGGACGTGTCGAAAAATTTAGATTTAGGTACCAGTTCTCGAGTGTCAGATCTGCTGCCAACTGTGGAGGTTCCTTTGGACGACGACATCTGTTTACGTGAGTCAAAAATATAACTTTTAATTCTTTTCTTTCATTGTCATAACCGCTTTTGAAGAGATAATCAAAGTTTAAAGATTATTCGATTTCTGAAATTTGTTTTGAATTTTTATTATATTACTTTTATGTCTATTAATAAGTTGTTCTTTTGTCCCGGTTACAAATTTATCATCAAAATCGTTTTATTTTTATTAGCCTCTTTAGCTTATTCTTCGAGTGACGACTTCAAGACTTGCATTGGATTTAGTCCTTACCAAGAGAAGACACCTGAAATGACAGACAAAAAACTATCCACAGAATTCGCCACCATTACAGAGCAGCCAACCAGGGATGTGGAAATAATTGCCCCAGCTCCTTCCAACAATACTATGACTTTTGACGGTGATGTGGTGGAAATACCGCCTCACAGTCTTGACAAAGTGGTCGATAGTATGGATTTAAATGCTGGAACGAAGAGTGATGAAGAAAATCTGTCTGATGCTAGTATTCACTCAAAAAAGGGTTTTAAGCTTTTGGACGAAAACGCAATATGTCAGGTATAAATTTATTTATTGTCTGGTATACTTTTATTATCATAATTATTGAAACATGTTATTTTTGTATTACTTCGATATATTTTGTCAAATTTGTCCTTTATATAATATATGTTAATAGTTGGTGCTACTGAATATCCGTGTTCCAGGTAAATGATGAGAACGAATTTGCAGAGAAGTTGGACTGTGATTTGGAAGCTGTCGTCAAAGTGGTCTCTATATTTGGGAACACAGGCGATGGCAAATCGCATACGTTGAATCATACTTTTTTCAATGGAGATCAAGTCTTTGAAACATCTGACGACGCTGCGTCTTGTACAATGGGGGTGTGGGCCGCTTATGACGAGGTCAACCGACTAATTATACTTGATACTGAAGGTTTGCATTATTCATATCTATAAGTGCAGCATCTTCAGTGAGGCAAATTGTACTTTTTTCCACTTAGCCCCGTCCCACTACATAAATTGTTCCCTTTTGTATTAATATTTTTCTGAAAATACCCTCCAGGGATGCTCGGCAAGACGGACAACAAGGTCCATCGTGAGCGTTTTCTACTTAAAGTGTTGGCCCTCTCAGATGTTGTTGTCTATCGTACACGAGCCGAGCGTCTCCATGACGACATGTTCGTATTCCTGAGTGACGCCAGCGACGCCTACAGAAATCATTTCAGGCATGTGTTAAAAAAGCTAGCAAGTCAACTCAGCTGTGATGCCTCCAAGTTGGGACCAGCTGTGGTCGTCTTTCACAATACTGTCAACACGAAACCACTCGAGGGCGATGAAAAGGGTAACTGAAACCATCTCAACCACCGTTTTCATCTCCTTCCTCTTCCGCGGCTTCTACTTCTTCACTTTTCGTCCACTTTCAGCTCGTAACAGAGCCCTATCGAAAAGATTCCTCGACACCGACAAAAAGCTCAATCACGATGGCTTCTCCTCCCTCAACTACGTGAGTTCACAGACTCTTAATAACACGACCAATTTCAAAAGTCTGAAGGCGTCTATCCTTAACCTAATTGGTGACTGTGATATACGAGCACCACGATCCGTGGCCCACATCCACCGCAGCTTTGTCTCTCTTAACGAGAGTTTCAACAATAAAATCGAGGAGCAGTATATCCCCTTCCCCGAGAGATACTTTGCCTGCACTGAGAAGTGCCTGGCTTGCCGGAAGCGTTGCTGTAAAAGTGTGAATCATAAGGACGACCGGGAGTCTCATTCTAACGAGGAATTGTGTAACTACGTGGACACTTATGACAACAAGGTTTACATTTGCAAGGTATGTCGTTTATCTT
Source organism: Vannuccia rotundouncinata (assembly GCA_034780395.1). Taxonomy (NCBI): domain Eukaryota; kingdom Metazoa; phylum Platyhelminthes; order Proseriata; family Coelogynoporidae; genus Vannuccia; species Vannuccia rotundouncinata. Next base: position 19,881 of record JAUZNC010017060.1, on the reverse strand, counting down.
TATTTGTTAAATTTAAAGTTAAAAAAAAAGTTAAATTTAATTAAATTTGGATAAAACCTTAATAAGGCCTAAAATACATAACAAAACCTAAAAAAGTGTTTTTATACAAGCAAAATTTTAATATATCTAAAACAATTAGTGTATATATTCCTGTAAAATGTCAGATCTGAAATTTTATATTATATAATCAGGCCTTCCATGGAACCTAAAAATACTAAATGTTTACATTTTAGAAATGCAGAGTGTCCCATAAATCTGGACTAATAGGAAAATGGATTTGTTAAAAAAATATCAAGTATTATTGGAAAGTCTAAAAATAATTGCAGTAACGTCTTTCTATAAATAGACAATTCTTGGAAATACTAATTTTAAATTCCTGAATATCGGAAAGCATTTTATTATGTCATTGATCGTCGTTGTATGTGCAATTGTTTAACATTGTTTTAACGAAGGACGAACGTATTGGGGTTATTTTGTTAGTGGAAACAGGAGTCATAGAGAAGTTGCTGCGAAATTTTATAGACGTCATGTTGATCGTAATCCAATAACTCACAGATGTATTGGTAAACTAATCGAAAAATTTAAAGAAACTGGATCAGTAGATGATAAAGATCGCAATGGACCACCGAAGACACTTACAGGCCTGTGATTGCTCCTCAAATTGAGATCAAAAGCTTTAATTCCTCAAATTTCATCATATTTATGATGGTGCATAACACCTATTTATATGCATTATATGTAATGATGCTTCAAATTTTTTCGCGCTTCGCCATGACACCCTACTGACTTATTGTTGCAAAATATGTAACAAGCTTTTTTCTGGAAGTCCATGCCTGTGTCTGCATATCTTCATTTTACAGTATTATCTACTATTGCTGAATTGGAAGTCTTATTAGTTGGAGATATGGTGTTTTGTTTTAACCAAGAATTCCTACCTCTATCAGAACTTCTATTGACAATCCATTACATCACACATCATTTCTATACTATTTGAAAAAAAATTGTACACCACATATATACTGTATTTAATTATAAAATTTATCATGTAACCAAAATTATTTTTGTTTATAATGATTTTTGTACTTATTCTTTAATTTTTACTATTCCTCAAATTTTTCCAAAATTTTCCTCAAATTTTTGTTAAGGGCCAATCACCGGCCTGCTATTAATGATAATGCAGTTATTAATATTACTGCAAGCATTTCAAAAAGTCCTACAAAGTCTATTCGACGACTGTCCAACGAAACATTTCATTTTGATGTGAGAAAGTAAGAATTATTGGAAGCCAAAAAACTTTTCTCAAACCTAAATAAATTATTTTTTTGAAGCGTGGGATTCTCGTGTTTAGTTTTACTATCCAGTCAAATTGTTTTGAATCATATCTTATTCGTTTTTGAGAGTTTATTTTGTTTAAGACATTCTCTAGTTTGAAGTAAGTTTTAATTTGAATGCAAAATTCGGGGTTACGTTACTATTTTGCTTTCTCCACAACAGAAATGCTACACCGAACGAGGCATGAAGCATATTGTGGTACCCAAAGTGGCCCCTAAATCAGCCAACACCGTGACAGCTGTGGTGACCTGTGTCTGGTCCGGCTATGTCCTCGAATGTCCCACTTGCGGACTCATCTATCAGAGTCGACAGTACTGGACGGGGAATCCTGAACCCGAGGAGAAGGCTGTCAATGTGGAAATTAGACACATCTGGCCTGGTGAACCCAGAGTCCTGCAGGTAGCCGGCGAATCCATCTCCATGTTGACCTCTTCTTACTGGTTCTCCTCTCTATCTCATTCAGGGAACCCACAACGCAGCACAGCGGGTACTGGACGGGGTGGCATCCATCTCGGACACCGTCTCCAGCACCATCTCAGGACCCACTAAGTTCGTGATGGAGACCTTCAACGACCAGCTGGTGCGACCAGCCTACTGGGTGGCCAACAGCAGCATCCGGACGTGTATCAAATGTAATGATGTCTTCCCACTGGGGGAGAAGAAGCACCATTGTCGAGCTTGCGGGCAGGGTGTCTGCTACAAGTGCTCCAAGAACAAGCTGCCCATTCCTGAGAGGGGTTGGGGACTAGCGGATGTTCGGGTCTGCGACACGTGAGTGCTCGAATGTGCCTTTTGTATAGTTTTGTGTCGATTGTTATTGTTGGAGTTGCATCGTCAGGTGTTATGAGGAACGAAATGGTAAAGACCCAATGACCTCCAGTTCTGACGACAACACCATTTCCGCTAGAAAGGTAACTGAAGCTGTTACCGGAGCGGTTGAAATTGTCTCTGGTGCTCTGCAGTATCCCAAAGGTGAAGCCGTCTTTATATTGAGCCGTCGTGCTTCCCTTTAACCTCAAAATATGCTCTCAACAGATATTGTCAAGGCTTGTGCCCGGCCGGGCTACTGGATTCCGGATGAGGACTGTCAAGACTGTTACGTGTGTAAAAAGGTTTTCGGCCTTCGACTTCGCTTGCACCACTGTCGCTCCTGTGGGAACGGTGTGTGTGCGCCTTGTTCCCCTCATACCCTCCCGGTTCCCCTGCGGGGTTGGGACCAGCCAGTTCGGGTTTGTAGGGACTGTGAGCCCGGGCTCCTGACTTCCTCGAGTCTTTCTCCCGAGAAGAAAAAGGTTTTCTCGGCTAGGACTCGGTCGGCCAATGATTCGCCGCCACGTCGCACAACAAATAATAAAAGCGGCTCCAAGGCGGAGGCTTCATAAACATGTTTTGGTGGCAGATTATTATTCATGATTTACCTTTGACTTTTTTGGCTTTTACCTTTGTCCATATATAAAAATCTGTTTTTCTAGGGTTAAATATTACGTGATTTTTTCACATCAAGGATTTATGCACACAATATTTTGATTTCGTTTATTATTTGTGTTTTTCCAAAAAATTGTTTCGATTGATTTAAGCTAAAATTTCACAAAACAGAAATTATGATGTAAAATGTGAATCAAGGTATTACTGTTCTAATGTTTCACAATCGTGTCTACCATTTTTATTCTTGATATGTATGCTACGTCATTGTTTTTTTTATTTAGTTGATATATTTGCTTAGATTATTCAGATATACTTACCAAACCTTTTCATGATGTGATATCTTTATCAGTAGATCCGTATTTCTTCTTTACTCAAATTGTGTTGTTTGTTATCTTTAGCTGTGACATTGTTTTTTTTATAATTTCATTATCTAAAATATAGAAATGTGTAGTTTCATCACCCTGGTTCCATCGAATTATTTTGATGTTTCCGTATTTCGTAACAAGTTTGGCGAAATAATTATTTGACTATTATCCATTTCAAACTAGTAAAGATTTCAGTCAGTGGTCAACACTTTTGTTTCATAATTATACTTTAGACCATTGTATTATTAGTCTGAATATGTACATTCTATATATATATATAATTGTCATACACTAGAAGAAATTAATATGTACAGTTACCATTTAAAGTAAAATTTTCTTTTTTCATTATTTAATAAATAGTAAAATGAGCAATGTTTGTATTATTTTCCCTTGTGGCGTTCACCTTTTTCAGTATATTGCTTAACATAATTTAGCCTTGCGTTGGAAATATCAAAATAAATATTTTCTATAATTATATGCTATAGTTGCATGTTACTAACGTTATAATAAGTAACATATACATAAGTATACAATAAAATTTATTATAAGATTAACCGCTAAAAATATTATACAAATATACTTTAATTTTAAAAAGTATTCGACTTTGCGTCTTTTTTAAATATTTGGTTTGTATTGTAGTTTACTACTTAGCGGTTTTATATTACTTTAATTACACATTCTGGCACAATCCGTCATATTAGATAAGTAGTATATCGACGAGGGCAATGCAAACTATCATATTCCGATTTTTCTAACTTATGGTAAATTGAGTTTTAAAAAAATAAGTTTTCTAACTCATTGAATCCATTATTGTCCTTTCAGAAACGTAGTTGCCAAATTTTAAGCCAATTTTCACTGCCATCTTTAAAAATGGGATATTTTTAGCAGTAATGGTCGTGCACTTTTCCAAATCCAACACTATGTGTGACAGGTACGTGTTACTCTGTTTTGGGATCCCTGTTTTGTGAGCCATTTGTAGATTCCCTTCTTGTGTATGTGGTTGCTTTCTTGTTAAGAATTCCCCAGATATGAAATCATGAATCTTTTTATACAAAAAGGAGCTTACAATTTTGTAACGATTTTGACCACCACATGCGTTAGAAAATAAAACGACTTCTCTGTATTTATTTTCATCCAAAATTAAATATCTATTGTGTATACTAGATAACTCATTTGATCCCCTTCTCCCCTCTGTCTGATCCCATACATAGCAGTAAGTAACACCTGTAACTACTGGCTCTACAATAGTGCAGTTGAGACCTGAATTTTACTGATATTAAAGAAAGTAGTCTGATTGGACACTGGTAATACCATCAAAGCCTGCAGATCATAATTATCACATTTCAAATGGTTAGGATCATGTATTTCTTGCTGAAAAGCTACATTGCGTATCAAGCCAACAGCCTCTTTTTATTTGTGTGGATCTCATGGGCTTGAAGTTCTTCTTCAGTGGCTGTCTTAGTATCAAAAGTATGACATTTAAAACAGTTTTTGGATGGAATACATAAAGCAATTAAATGCTGTACAAACACGATGTCTTCAAATTGTCGTCTAGAACAGGCTTCCAAATGTTGAGCTTGACACCATTCACAATTTAACGTCTACATATATAGTCTCTCTATTTAACACAACATTTTTTAGATACAAAAGATCATCTTCACAGATGTCCTGCAGGTATCTTCGAAACGAGATCAATAATCTTTAAAATGTTTGTTTTCGATTTAACATTTTTCAGGCCAAATTTTCAATATATACGCATGTTCATTTTTTTTTTAGGAATATGCTATAAGTTTGCCTGTTATTAGTGCTTTAATAAATTTGGTATACGATAGTTTTACAACTGTTAATAACTAAAAAATGAAATGAGATAGAAGTACGATACTTTGACACATAAAACTTCAAAATGTTTTAAACAAAAATTTATTAATTAAACTCAATTTGGAAAAAAACGAAAATACGATAGTTTTATCTTGATAATTAGTTGTTAAGTTCAAAAATTAAATTCTTACATGTTTTCTAAATAATTTTTTAAAAAGAAATATATGCAAAAATTTTAAAAACGGATTTTAGTTGAAACAAAAATAATTTTCATGAATAGTACTTTTCCAATGATTTTTTCATTCGTTTGAGTGTAATGTATCGATTTCATTTAATATTGGATACCTTTTAAGGACTTGAATTTTTCGCTTATTTATTAATTCACGTTTTTTCAAGAATAAATACGAGTCATTAAATGTTCATTTTATATAATACAAATTACTGCGCATCATAAGTATATAGTAATTAACTAAAATAATTTTAGTGTGTAAAAATTGTACTTCTCACAATTAAAACAAAATTTATTAATATAACAAAACGCCATTTTAAAAAACTGGAGGCACCTTTTTCTATTCAACAATTGGAACGTTGTAAGAAAGTTTCATAATTCAATGCGAATTACTCTTAAATTCTATTTTTTATAACGCCTTTCTTTCTATTTTTAAGTCACACTCCAATGAATTGGAATTATATTCTAATAGCCGATGGATAAAAGTGAACATATCAATGTCACCATATAACATTTTAATAATTCTTAATATAAGATCAAAATCCTTAATGAAATAAGATAAAATTAATGTTAGTATATCCATCTTCAGTTTTCCGGTATGTTAGTTAGATCATGTTCGTAAAAATGATTGTTTTGACAGGTGGCTTCACACCTATTATTCATTTCATGAATAGATATTTCGTCGTGAATACGGAAATTATATCATCGTCATCTTTTTCTGACCTTTTTACGACATTGATTGAAAGTTATCCTTCAACTGACGCAATTACGTGTGGTCATATTCTAAATGATCTTATACAATCATGTCAGAGTTTAAATTATCGAACCATGAAAGTGAAATGGATATTCGATATATAACATATATATATATAAATCGTCAAAATTAAATCTTAAGATGTCAAAATATTTTGAATAAAACTATCAAGATCATGAATGATGATTCTAAATTATATTAATTATATTTATATATTTCTTGTGATTTGTGTAAAATTATTCAAAAAATAGTCATTTATAAGTAATAAATGTAGATATATTTATAAAAAATTAACACAATGTTTGTATTTTAAAGAACTTATACTCTGTTTATCGATTTTATAAAATATAAGTTCAACATTACAATGCATACAAATGAAAACACATAAAAGTTATTGTTGGGAGGTTAATATGATTCTATAATATATATATAACATTTTTAAAAATGGTTTTTTCTTTAAATAATTAGACTCAATAATTCGTATCACCTGTTTAGGGTATTTATTGATTTTTCAAATATTGACTTTTTGACAGTTCATGATAAGGAAAAATGTTGTATTTAATTACTTATATGTGGTCGAGATAATTTAAACATACAAATTAAACAATTTCGTTTTCCATGAATGAATTTATGAGATTTTAATCTAAATCAATTATATTTCTAGTAAATTGAATCAGAACCATTGAGATATATAGATGCCTAAAAAACAAAACTAAACAATTTCTTTAGCAAGAAGAAGGCTCCACGCCGAGATGGGCGTTAAAACTGTTGACTTTTGAGTGCTTTGTTCTTAAACCATAAGCTGGGCCCACTACGACCAGCATTACTATATTCATTCTAATTAACCCAAAGTTGCGCAATCTCCCATATCTATGGTCCAAGCCAATTGCATCATACTGGGCAGGAGTGATGTCTTTTCGAGGCACTTCAACCCTCCATGTATATAATGACGGGCTACACGAATTTTATATAACTATTAGCCGACTGTGAACTTTGTCACTTCAAGGATTTTTTAAATGTAAACTAGACATCTTTAGTCAATCGAAATAAGTCGGGAAATTGTTTACAAAAGGCCTGTTCACCGATCTATTCCAATTAAATTGTGATAAAATTGATTTAATAGGAGAGGCTTACGTTTGGGTATAATCCTTTGCATAATAAAGTTTCTTTATATATATATCTGTGGAGAAAGTATAATGACAATCCATTTGTAATAAAATATGATAGATCTGGATTTATTTATATATACAGAATTATTTACAAATCTGGTATCGTTTAAAGCAGCAAAATTATAATATATATATATATATATACACAGGTGAAAGCTACTTATGTACACGTGCAACAACTAGATAAGAAATGATACCGAATTATGTCACAATGGTTAAATTTATGGATAAATGTCGATGACACAATGAATTAAGTGTAAAGATATCACAAAGCCGCCCGCATGCTACTGTTCTCTCACAGGACGTTACCAAGGCCTCCATAAGCTCACGGAGTTGGTAGAATCGGGGTCACAGCGTCTCCCTTTTGGTCCATTGGGTGGCCCCATCGGTGTGTTAGTCATAGCCAGAGGAGAGCTATAGTAACTATTTGATGAGGAAGCCAGCGGAGTATCAGGAATTCCTAGAGATTCACGACATAGGTGGAGCATAGAGTCGGGACTTGTGGAGGAACCACTCATAGAGTGGACAGTTATAGAAGGATTGAAGTCTTCTGGGGGAGAGTTTTCTGTGGAACTACAAGAGTTAGCACCGAGATTTTTGTTGTTGAAGGAAGGGGTGGAAAAAACACTCTGGTGAAGACGAATATTGGCTGGAGAGTCGGTGGAAGAGGTAGATAGTCCGGAGTGTTCGAATAATATTGAGTTGTTACCTGAATGTAGAAAAGGGGGATCGATATTATATAATGTACGTTTTGTATATAGTTGATTCTTAATTGTTTTACTAAATGCTAAACGTCAATTAACGTCTTAAAGATGTGTATAAACATTCATTGTGTTGAAAATTTTCCGTTTATATCTATTGATATTAATAATTTAAAAGTATAAGATATAAAATAATTTTCATTTAAATATATAATTACCATATATACATTGAATACAAATAATTAGCATGAAATTAAAACTGTTTAAATCAAGAGGAATTAATTTGAACATTCCATGTTGTTATATATATATATATTTACATATTCTGTAAATATTATTAAAATTTTAAGAAATTTGATTCCTTATATCAAATTTAAATCAATTATTTATAGGACACACATAATTTCTATATATTATATAAATTTATAAGAAACCCTTTTATATACCTTTGTCGTGTTTGTTTCTGTGCCTCTCCAAATATTGAACTGTCATTTCAAGAATATCGGCTTTCTCCAACTTTTCAAATTGAGATGGCTGAAGTTGAATAAATATTATTTACACTTATTATAGTTAAATTAGAATTTTAACAAACCGATTTCGGTCCAGTTTTCTTGATTTCACCATTTATACATTTTATGAGGTTTAAATTATATCTATATAATATAACATTTTAATTTATATAGTCAAAATTTAAAAATAGTTGTGTACATTTTAGAAAAAATGAAAATAGAAATAGAAAAAGAAAAATGTGAAACTTACATCCTTTTCCAATCCTTCAAGAACGATGTCTTTAATTTGTTCTAGACAAGAATTGATCCTGGCTCGTCGTCTTCTTTCCATAACTTGCTTGTTAACCTGAAAGAAATAACAATTAAATGAGATTTAAAATATAATAATACTTCATTTGAGTGAAACATTATACATATATGAAATATATATATATACATTTTTCCCGAATATATAGGATTTTGATATATTTCAATATTATCAAGTTGTGAGAAACATTTATATAAAAACGTGAATATTATTTAATAAAAAATGTTTATTTAGGATTTATCAACTTTGAAATAATTTTATTTAGATAAATAAGTTATTATTCGTTTTTTGTAATTATGGTACATAATTGTTATGTATAAAAAATTCCTATTAGGAACAGTTAGGAATAGTTATAGTCAGATATTTATGAAATCATTGATGACTTTTAAATATTTGCTCCCACTCCTCAGTTTAAATTTGTATATATTAAGTGTATAATACACTAAGTATTAATAGATTAATCAACGAATATAGTTTAATGAATAACTTACTCTACGGGAATTTGGAGATTGAATTCGAGCATCAATAGCTTCTACAGATCTTGGTCCATTTTTCATTATTAAATTGAACGATCGAAATTACACCAAGTCAAATTATTTCCAAATGCTTATCAGCACAGGTTAGTTTTAGTACGGCACGCGTGAGTTGAGTTCCTTGGATGTTGTACTAATACAAATTGAGACACACTTATCTAATAATGCGGGTCAGTTACTGACTACACATCAGCTGGTCCACGCGTGAAGATATTTTGACCAATCGTATGCGAACAGATAAGAGATTGGCTACTGCTCCAATCATAATCAGTCCTAAACTGAAATGAATTATTTATAGAGGTACCTTCAAAAGATAAGAGAACTGGAGAAAGGTTTGGGGTAGCATAATATGACTCGGACTCATACATCTTGATAGAGACGTTGGTACCTGCAGTATACCTACCTACCTGTTTGAGCAGGCACCGCAGACAATGACTACACCAATATACCTATAACTAACTATAGCACTATCTACATTGTTATCTATTGTAGTGCAGTACGGAAGTGGTTGGGTCGGCTCTGTGGTAGAGAGCAGTCACCCCAGCCAGGAACTTTCTTAAAGTTTAAGACAGACACGTGCGTTATATAAATTGCACGCTTTTGCCTCTTTAATATAGGTTTTCGCACGCATTTAGCAAGTAGGCCTAGTTGCTAACTGTACTGCAGATGCGATGTTTGCTATAAGACTTTCTCAAGAGCACTTTAATTTGCCGATTTGTTTGTTTTCATTAGTAGTAAAATGCCAAATTCCACCGTATATATGACACCGGTGGTTAGTTATTATACTTCCGACTTTAGAGTGATATATTATAAGCATGCAAAGTGATAGATGTGTATAATAGAGGAACAGGAACAGTATAGATAGTACAGATAGGTATTCATGTTTTCTTCAAGATTGTATATAACACGTCAGCTTACTCATTGTTGTTCAACGAGAAAACGAAGTTTAGTTATATATATAAGATATATCATGATTATATTTATAATGTCAGTCGTTATCAATAAAAATGTGACCGTCGTGTTTGTTTTGAAAGTCAAAAACTTTATTTTGATCAGATGTATTTATCAAGCACTCAAATTTATAGGATGTTATCATATATAGTATTTTATAAATTTTATAAACCTTAATTTTATAATTTTATAAACCTTAAAAATTTTATAAACCTTTTCTGTTTTCAGAAATATAACGGAATTATACAGATCCCTCTTTTATAAAATTTATATAAAATTGTGATAAAATTTTTTTTTACATTTACTAGATAAAATAAATATATATCAATATAGGCATATAAGTCAGTGGCGGATACAGGGGGCCTCCCCTCTGTCCAGCGCGGGGGGTTTTGTACTATAGTGTGCCGCCCATAGCTCGCTCTGACTGACGATTTTTTAATAGTTCTGAGATGCTCTCTCCTGCATTCTATAAAGTCACAAAATCGAAAAATTTTCTTCGCAAGCAGGAGATTTCTTCAGTCCCAAAAAAATTGAAATTTGCCCACGAAAAGCCTATAGCCGGGGGGGGGGGGCACTTTGTACGCCCGCTGTGTGCTCTCCTGGAATGAACGAGCACCCCCATATATTGAAAAATAAAAAACCACTGTATATAAGTTTAATTAAATGGCTAACTATATTTCTTTAATATAATACAAAAAATGAATTTTGGTATATAATATGTTATGTGTTGATTCATACATATATTATTGGCCGCTACTATATACCTACATTATAATATTTTTTTTATTGCGAGATATGGTTCATATATTATATTTTTTATTAAATATGTCCGGAAATTATGACGAATGAAAATTGCAAACCATGAAACCATAAGTATGCACTTATCAAACTTTTTACAAAGAATGTGTCTATGCGGGATAATTTACTATATATGTATATGCCAAAAAATTTATTCTTATTCTTCCAGGCTTCCCCATATATTATATATATTAGATTTTATACCCATTGAACGCAAATATCTTTTTTTATCCTGACTCATATATATATATATTTCATAAAATCAAAATGATGTCTTTATTCACGTTTTTTTAATCTTTTTACAGTTTAGTACCTATATATTATAAGTACCGCCGCAGAGACAACATATAACCTCGTTTTAAGCCAGCCTGCAGTATATATATATTATAATTCTTATTTATCTTTATAAAGTTTTATCGTTGAAAAGAAATTTGAATATTCAACAAATTGTATATATATTGATATTAAAAGACATCATCTATTTATAATAAAAGTTTATGAAAAATATATTTTTCCACATGTTTAATTACTATACAAAATTGAATTTTTAGTGTTTTGGGATTATGAGAATATATGCAGAAATATTCCAAAATGTTTATATTACTATTATAGTATTTTATCTTAATTTCCTATATATATAATTATTTGTTAGTAATTTAAAATATAATTCATTGTTTAAAAACTGAATATACTGCGAGCCTATTTTTCCTATATATATATATATATAGGGCCATAAGGGTCGACCAAAAATTTCGTTGATATGTTATAAATATGTATTATTATAATATTCATAGAGAATTTATTATAGAATAGCAACAAAAATCAATACAATTCATTTAGAAGGTAATATTTTTGAAATTAATATTTTTTGTCGACCTCCATACCTATATTATAACAGTAATCTCTCACCCATATATAATAGTCTATAATCTATATAATAGTATACGTATTATAAGACTGACTTAGTTGGGAAAAATAATTCGGTGCTTGTATTATCACAACCTCGAAAGTGAGAAAAACAACTATGTTGACGATGAATTTGTTAAGAACGAGAAAATAACTTAAGAGTGAGGCATTTGCGATTATTCAAAGGATTTGTTATATAATTTATTATATAATAACCGAATTATAATATATTGTAATGTTTATTTTTTACTTCTATAATTTTTAAATTGTGTTATTTATCGCAAATGATTGTGATCACTGTCATTTGCGTTGAGCAGTACAATAGAGTGGACAAATTATGGGTGCAAATTCCCACTGCTCGTTGATGAATATGCCCCCCTTGTATTAAGAGGAGTGAGAACGTGGGTCGATAATTGAGACGCTATATAGTGTGACTTTTTCTATAATATAAGGGATACTTGTGGCTCAAATCCAATTCATTTATAATAATACCTATACTATGTCATCCTCATATTTGCTATATATATATATATATCTCTATTATTCATATAGCGTGTAAGATAGCTGACTATTATACTCTTTCGACCCCTGAGAGGATAATTCTCAACAAGGGATTAGTTCAAATGAACACGTATATATGGAATGGGCTGGTGCCCCCTGCCACTCTCTTTTGCACCATTTTGAATGAAACTTTAAAGTAGCTTAAAATAAACATTCTGGGAGAATTTATTCAATTAGTCAGTATAGTTGTATAAGTTTTATTTTAGGGTGTAAAAATATATTTAAGAATAAATATAATTGATATAACTTTTAATTATCCTAAAATAGAAACTTTAAATATATAATCATACTTCTGGCAGAAAGCCAAACGTATATCCAAGTTACAAGTTATGGATCACCATCTGTGCAAAGTACAATTAAGCCTATATATATATGATCGTGAAGAGTCTCTATTATATTTGTCTAACGCTTGAAGCATTCTGGTTTTGGGATAACGAGGAGAACGCGAATCAAACAATGGAACGTGTCTGCAGCTCCTATAGTATATATATAGGCTTAGCTAGCAACTATGTATATAGTGAAACCTATAATTTTCTGTTTGATTATATGAGAACCAGTATAACACAAGTTATTTTCAAACGAACTTTCAGTGACTATAATAATATGGCGGTTAATGGTGTGTTTTAATAATTCATTATTTTCAATTAACTCTTTATTATTTGTATGTATTTTATTTGACTTCATTGTTAGAGAATTAATATTTAAGTATTTCTCAACTTTTAGCAAAATTCTTTATATAGTTACAAAAATGAAAGATACATCTTTTTGTTATATATACTCTGCAGGTGTGCCAAATTAACGTAACCCCCTCCCCCCCCCCACCCCCATTTATTTATTTAGTGTCAAAAATAGCCAACCCCCCCCCTCCCCCCTGATTTTTATTTTATTTAAATTGATGGACCCTCTGATTATTACAACTCCCCCGCTTATTTGGCACACAAAAGTATACATCGATATTGCAACCTCCACATATGACATGTATACCCCTAACTGTATATATTGAAATATTGATTTATAATATAACTATACGTTTATATTAGATTTTAGGAAGTATATTCTGAATTATAACAAACATATTATTCACGAGTCTTTTGGTATTAAATTTAATCTTGTTAACTTATTTAACCGAATTTCGCAAGTTTATATACCATATAACGCCATTATCATGTATATTTATAATTTAATGTATCCCAAGGTTATTGACAAAAAGGTCCAAAAACTATTAATACGAATAAAAAATCCTGGATTCACATCCATGTATTTACTTATTTATTTATGTATATATCCATGTATTTATTTTATATAATGCTATTCACATATTACTATTTTCAAAAAATTGCTGTTAGAAAATTGATAATTGATAATTCTGTATTTATACCTTTATAAATACAGAACAAATAAGTTCAAAATTTAGGAATAATAAAAACCTTTAGTTTTTATACGCGTTTATATAAATTAAATATATACATAGATGTCATTTATTGTACTCTTTAAAAATAAAAAAAAAATTGTGGGAAAAGTTTAATCTATTTTTCACTTCTATTTTTCATGAACATATGTGAAGAAATGAATTTTAAGTTGTCAAACACCCAAGAAGAAGCAAGGGGAAAGGCATATCGATGTATAAGAAAGTATAATAAGTAACAAAAAACTATATGCAAGTCTTTACCTATTTCTGCAATGAAATTAAATAAGGTTTATTGGGACATTTTATTGAGAATATAATTATAATTGATTAGTAAAATTTTTATTTTTGTTGATTTATTATTCGCAAATTTAAATGCATATAATTATATATATAAAGTATAATTACGATGTGTTTACGAATGTTAATATTTTTGATATGCACTCTTATTAGATATTAATTTGCAACACAATTTCAATTTAATTCAAAACATTGTTCAACATTATGTATAAGACGCCAGTGATGTTTACACATCTTCATAATTAATAAAATGCTACAGCGTTATAACTATGACTCCAAGGAAAAGATTTAGACGACGCCAAATATTAATCTGTCTATTATTTAATAATCACTGTAAATAGTGTATTCTGTTATATAATATCAAAAACAGTTATTCGAATACGTAACTTGCAAATAGTATAAGGCGCCTTTACTATTAATGTTGTTCATTTAACGTGATATTAATAATTCTTCTATACTTTATAGATCTTCAAAAGTCTTCTATTGCATAATCACGTCTAATTCTTAATTAAACAACTGCGGGCTAAACGTAATAATCTATATGTATAGTCTGCATGCGTTCTTATATACCAAACATAAATCATTTATACAATATTACTTACAGATATTATTAAAAATATTCAATAAAATACAAAATGTATAATAAAAAAGAAAAGAAAAATAAACTAAAACACTATTGATAATAATAATCGATAACACACAAATCAAATTAAAAATACTTACCTATAATAATTAATCAAAGTTTCGACTTTAAGTTTTTCTTCGGTGTAAATTGCTTTACAATAGAACTCAAAAGGTCAATTTAATAATATTTTAATTATAAATTTTATATAGGGTCAATTTTAGACTGACTAACCCAAATAAAGAATATAGAGCGAGCGGCAAGAACTCTCTCTCTAAAAAATAGTTGGCAACTAAATTTACACACTATATACTATAACTATATGACAAGTCATATATTATATAGTCAGTAGTTTTCTATGGAGTATATAAATAATACAATTAATTCATTAATTACTCACATGAATTTCTTATTGATTATTGATAATATTGGCGCCGCCATTTTTATATTGGGGGCTTCAATCATGCCACCCAAACTGTTTTTACCGGACAACATATCATAATATCTCCAAAAATATCTATTCTTTGTTCAGTTGTATGAATAGAAGTCTTTTACTTAACTATGATCGATATTATAATAAAATTCATTAAAGATGCAAACCAAAATGACATGTACATTGATTGAACAGAAATTTTTACTGGTGTTTTGTCAAAAAAGTTTGGGTAAAAAACCGATAGGCACTTAAAAATTAACCGACAAGCATTAATTATTGGGGGAGCTAGAGCCACCCCCCCGCCAGCGCCGGCCTATAGATATATTATAGATAGATTAAAACAGTTTACAATTTTTTAGCGCTTTTAGCATAGAGTGAAGGTTCTGGTCGTGTTTTACTATAGGTACTATAGTGTTTTATTATATTTAATTTTGTATAATTGTATTATATTTGCCTCTCTGACAGACTCCATATTAATGAGTACCATTTGTATTAGAATAACAGTCTGTAAACATTTTTATTTTCGTGGAGTTCTAAAAAAATATATTAATAAGAGTGCAGAACTTTGTTATTCTTTGTTTAATTTTTAGTTTTTATGTATATAACATGTTATGAAAATGTATATTAAAATAATCATCGGTTGTAGATTTTAAAGATCTTAAATATCATTAATTATAATACTTATATATAATCAATTTATAAAAGTGTTGTGTGGTTATATGTTTTGTTATGATATGAGCTACACATTTAGCTATTTTGGCTGATAACTGTAATATAATGTTAATATAATATATCTAATGTATTATACATAACGTATAACACACATATATATAGTATTCGACTTCTTAATGTACAGGAAGTTCAACAATTATATATTTCTTTTAGAGTGTGATATATATATACTATACATGAGGTATATAATGCACTGCTTTTGAAGTTTTGGTGTTATTATACTCCCACGCACACACATACATACATAGGTACTCATTTAACAGAAATTATTTTAGATTGACCCTCCTTCTGACCTTTGATTGCATGATCATTCGATAGTACATTTCTGAGGTCATGTGTAAACGTATGGCAAATTGCTTATATATGTACATAGCCACTAAATATCATATGTTTTAATTAACATATATCTTCTCATTGTTAAATATATTTTTTCAAAAAAAACAACAACAAAAAACACACCTTATATTCATCAATATAGATATATATGCCATGCGTGACGTAATTAATGTAAAAACCAATGATTATAAATTTTTCATAAAATATTGACTGGATTCCAAAAAATTAATATCTATTACCGAAACAGCGCAATATACCACAATAAGCGAATAAACACAAAAGAGTTGCATCTTTTATAAGAACAATCGATTTCAAAAAAATCTTATGAATTTTAAAATATAACTTATTGAAATTTTTTTATGTAAAGATATGAAAGTATTGACAAAATGAACCCTTCGTGCAAAAACGAATAAAAGGTGTAAATACAGTAATTTTATTTTTTCCTCGATTTATTATATATGAATAATCTATACCCATTAAATTAAATAATAATTATATTTTGATTTGACTATATATTTAATAACAAATTAAAATATTTTACTTGTGTATAATGACACCAGATTAATGACAAGATTAAACATTAAAATTTATTTATGTAAAATTCTCTATTGTGATGAATTTAAAAGTAAACCAGTCAGTTAACTTAATGCTAATTATGGTTTTATTCATATTTTGTTAGTATTATTTCTTATTATTAGAACTATTATTTGAAACTTATAAAACTTATTTGCAATCTGTCTTTCGCAGTCTTTTGATATTGTGTATATAATGTTAGATTAATTTGACATTAGCTTTTTGAAGTACGTACATAAGATTCTTACATGTTTCAAATATTAAATAATACGAGTATAAATCTATAAAAAATCGAGATATTGCGTAATTTTTATTACGTGTTCGAGCTATAATTGAACTGTTAGTTTAATTTTAGCCTGACACAGTTGATCAGCATTAAACATTGCTAATAAGATAATACCCAAATTATCTTTAGCGACATAATAATTCATGATATTATGAATAATAAAATTGTGATAAACATAGAATCACATATTAAATAATGTACTACTTAAATGTTCCAGTAGCAATTGAGAAAAAGTACAAAAACTTATATATATCTAAATAAACCAAATCAACGAACAGGAATAGATAGATCAATTACCTAAACTAACGAAACTACTTTAGTATATACAATAGCGGATCCAGCAGAAGTATATTGGGGTTACGAGCAACCTAAATCACAGGTGAACATTTTTGAAGGTTCCATTTTGTGAATTTGGGAGACTTATCTTATGTGAATGTCCTCGGGCGAGGATAGCTGGACCCGCCTATAATTACATTGTACTCTAAATCAAAAAATACTTAATGTATTAATATTTTTAGGAATTAGAAGCTATGAACAAATAAGAACATTGCATAAGAAATCAAATAAGACTTATTTAGAGACCAAAAGAAAATTTTTCATATTTAGTTGAATTAAATTCCACTACAGTAGTATAAACATAATTTGAGATCCGAAATGTAAAATAAATAGTATTTAATTTATTATTAAACAAAATAGAGGCTATTTTTCCTACTTCATTAACTTGCCTTATATAGAATAAATTAGCTCGTATTTAGTGGTAAATTTTGGAAAATGGTAAATATTATTCTAAGCGAAAATTTGTAAATATATTTTTTTGCTAGTCGCATACTCGTCATCGCTTATATCCTTCTATAGAGATCATAAATATCATCAATACCACAAAGTACTTTTCACCCAATTAAAAAAAAACTGAAACTAAATTTGAACCAGAAAATAATTATAGTTATTATTATTATTACAGTAACAAAAATAAGGAAATGTTCTCTGAAATCCAGTTTGATGACAATTTCAGTAATTTATTCTGAATACAATAAAAGATACCAGGACATGTTAAACCAACAATTTATTTATTACATACTCATTTGAACCAAATTAAACACAATTCAAATAAAAAGGCACAAAACTACAATAGTCTACTTCAACTTCTTCTTGGGTCGCAAGTTGCTGGTATGCCCACAACTCCTTTTGCGACAGTTGGTTGCTCGTGGATGAAGTCGAGCATAACACTTTCGACAGATCATCTTGTCACAGTTGTACTTCTGGGCCAACACACGTAGAGTAGGCTCAATGATGCCTCCACGAAGTCGCAGAACTAGATGAAGAGTCGACTCTTTTTGGATGTTGTAATCAGAGAGAGTGCGTCCATCTTCAAGCTGTTTTCCGGCAAAGATCAATCGCTGCTGATCTGGAGGGATGCCCTCCTTGTCTTGGATCTTCGCCTTAACATTCTCAATAGTATCTGAAGCCTCAACTTCAAGAGTAATGGTTTTACCCGTAAGTGTTTTCACAAAGATCTGCATAATTGGCTAAAATAAATAATTCAAACAAGATTTTTAATAGAATAAAACAAAATCATCAAAATTATAAGTTATTTGCGTTATGTAGCTACTAATCCAAATATTTATCCCTCCCACTTAGATTTGGAATATTAACTTTTAGTATGAATTTTATCAAAAACAGATATTATTTGAAAAACAAATATAAAATTATAAGTATTCACCTAACAATAAACAAGAATTATAACTGCTTAAAAATAGAGCAGAGCGTTATATAAAAAATGTAATAGGGGGCGGGGTGGCCCAGATGGTAGTGTGTCTGACTGCCGATCAGAAGGACCAAATTAATTACCTCTTCCCGGGTAAACGATTTCTAAGACTTAGTTATGTAATATGTTCACTGTATAACAGTCTGTCTCGTGATTATAATCTCAGACAGATACATAATCTACCTGCTTCTCACTGCTTTCAATACAAAGGGCTGTCCATAAAATACGTGACGCCTGAGAGGGGGGTTCTGAAAATGTCACACAGACCGTCATGGGGAAGAGGGGGGTAGTTAGTGCAGCGTCACGTGACGCTGAAAAAATAGCGATAGTGAACACTCTATGTATTTTACTTGTACAAGTTTTATTACTATCTGATTAATTAAGATATTATATTTCTGTACATAATATATGTTTCAAAGTGTTAGAAGACTGTGTGCTGTGGTCTAGTATTAAGAGGTTATAAGGTACTTTAATTATGGATAAAATTTCATTTTCTCATAAACAATTGAAATTGTCATATTGCAAGTTTTATCAAAATATCGATTTATATTATGTATTTATGGTAGGGGGGGGGGGGGGGTTGACCAGCGTCACGTATTTATTTAGGGGGTATGCAAAATTGTCACAAAGCGTTACGAGGGGGAGAGGGGGGTTTGAAAATGTAAAAATAAGCGTCACGTATTTCATGGACAGCCCCCAATATATAATCAATTCCTTTCTCCTAATTAGCAATAATGACTTTTATTTGAAATAAACATAAAAGTTGTTACATGTAAACTGAAATAACTATATCTAACTAAATTCTAAATAATTTATTGATAATATAAATGTGAATAATTAGAAAGGATATGGATTATGAATAAAATTTCAAGAAAATAATATTTTACTTGAAAAAGTTTGTAGACATCAAGTATGCAACTTTTTCAATTACAATTCATTAAAAAAATCAATAAAATTGATTAATTTAATAAATAAATTTTATAAAAGTAATTTCTGTGAACGATATACTATAGCATTCTTAAATTCCCGAAGGAGATACAGAATTTTTCCGAGCGAAGCGAGGGAAATTCT
>JAUZNC010017049.1:11196-22098 GCA_034780395.1 Vannuccia rotundouncinata | reverse complement strand
ATTTGAAATGAATAATCAATATTTTTAATCTATCTGTTGCAACTTATTCAAATAAAAATATCCTTAATTATATAACTTTTTGCAACAATATTTCTACATGATATTAACAAATTCTGGTTTGTTACAAACATAAAAAGGTATCACGATTTTTCGATTATATGCCAAACATGTTTGTTATATATTTTCGCCTAGATATAATTTCTTTTTATGGGAATACGTGTTTGATATCAACTTTTACTCTTATTTTCTGAATATTTGAATATATTGATAACAAATATGTTAGTTAATTTTAGTCATTCGGATTATTTAATTGTCTTTCGGATTCATTTAACTAAATATTGGATTTAATTTTATAAATTATGTTGACGAAAAACGAAATAAATTTATTGGTTTTTAAGCTAAATTAATGTATATTAATTATAAAAATGTTATTACAATTTGTGTTGATCAATAAATTATGTAAAATTAACACATAAAATAATAATCAATTAAAGATGGGGAAGATGAATCAATTTGTCATAATAAAACAAAAATAAAATCTAAAAACGCAATGTAGAAATGATTAGAAAATAATAAAAGATTTTACAAAGTTATTCTTTCTTATACAGAATTTGATATGAAATTTCAGGGAGATCATAGATAATCAGAAATCAAAGGATGAAATCTTGTTTAGTCTATTTCTATTCCTTGAGGTGTGATATGGTTACGAAAGAAAGCGTTTGTATTAATTATACTTCCTAAAATGGCTAAAATTGGGGATCCTACGATGCTTGATTTCGTGATTAGAATGAATGATGTCGACCTGCCCAGTTAGAATAACAAATCAAAAGTTTCAGTCTTATTGGTTTTATAACAACGTGTCTTAATTGTTAAAGCGTTAGCAAAGGTCCAATGGTTTAATGTATGACCTTTCACAATTTCTACATGAAATGCGGGGCTAAAAATTTTCTTTTTCAGATTATTTAAATTTTGGTTTTGAATACTGTAAAATTGTAATATATTTGAGCGAGGTTTTAACAAAGTTTTATTATTGGATTTGGTCAATATGTTTCAATATTTAGGATTTAAATTTGTTCGGATATTATGAGTTTCTATATAAAATAAAAGAATATCAAAAAATAATTAAAAAAAAATATATAACAATTTCTATCAATATTTCCTTCAAATAATATCGAAAATGTGCATTTCGTTATATTTATAGCCCCCTGTTAATCCAAAAAATGTAATTCTAGTAGGTACACGGGTTACTATATATAATCGGTTTGTGAACTGCAAATAAATATACCAATTAATGAACTAACATAAAAATATAATTCAGTGTATGTATTAAACACTGAAGCATAAATTCTAGTTTTGAATCACTGCAGAAAAATAAGATTGGTGACTTTTATATTTGGAAGACACGAGAAATAAGTTAGATGATAATTTAGATGGAAAAAACGCTAACATGTATTTAGTTATATTTTCACTGGGAGATTTCTTCAAAATTAACCAATCAAATCACAGCTAGTATATTCGTTCTCTTATCTCCTATATATTACCCATTCCGAAAAGGATCTCACCACAGTGTAAGACACAGTCCTATTTGGTATTTTGGTAAACAAATCGCTTAAGAAGTTTGGGGTAAGTTTTCTTTTTCTGTAAATTCATGTGAAAAAATATTATGAAAACATTTTTTGGAACATGCGTGAGATAATAAGGTGATTTTTGGTTAAATTTTAATTTCAGTTAATACAGTAATTACCAATTTCATTTTGTAAAAAATAAAATGTCAACAAAAATGTGAAATCTTCGTTAATAGCAAAAAACTTTCGTATTAAATAAATATTTGGTTCGATATACAAAGATGTATAGATAATTTTTTTAATATTTACAAAATATCTTTAAAGGCCGTTAAAGAGTTTTTAAAATGGATGTACACCTCTGTGGAGTACCTATAGGTGCAAATGCTGTGTGTTTTTTCTAAAAAATGTTTTCATGATTTATATTATTTACAAAAAATAACAAAATATCATTAATTATTATTCAAATATTATAAAAACATCATTTTTCAATTTCTTTTCGATTCATTTATAATCGTTCAGTAATTTCACATATTAATCTTTTTATTTATTTATTTCAATGTTTCACAAATGCATTCAAGAAATTCTCGTATCAGTGTACATTTCAGAGTAACCAAATATATTCATGAATTTAACTCGCATTTAACTCGTAAATCGAAAAACTACATTTTCAAAGTAAAAGGAAAAATTCACAAATTCTATTTAACATTCCCCCATGTTTATATGCAAAAATCTGGGGCTGATTGACTTTTAATGTTTTCTAAAGACTAAGCAATAAAGTGTCAAAATTGAGGTTTTACCTTTGAGTAAACATATTTCAAAATAGGAAATTCAGAAAATACAGTCTTCTTCAATTTCATTTATTCAGTTATAGATCTGTGTAAAACCGCCAATTAACATGTTTTAGATGGAATTTATTTAATTATATAGGTATGTTTTGTATTTATATGTATATTTTTTTAAATAGATATAGGAGATTAGGCTTATATCTAATACAAAAATATTTATATTATTATAATTAATGTTTTATAAGATATGCGTACAATATAAACGCGATGGTTTACAATTTGTTATTAATACATATCGACGTTGTATTTATGTAATAAATAATCAGAAACTAATTTGAATTTTAGTGGGAACCTCCCATATGCTTTCTAAATGTGTAGTCGAAACTGTTTATAATTCCTAAAAGCAGTTAATTTTGTTAATTATTTAAAATAAGCATCTTTAAAATCTATGAAAAAAATATTACGAATCCATTTTAAAAGTCATTTTTTCTATTGTTTAAAAAAGCATCATATATAAATCAAAAATATCAGAAAATGTTATTATCATAATTATCCAATATGATCTTTCAAAATCTATCAATATTATCTAGTAATTAGAAGATTTTGGACTTTGATAAAATATTAAATTAAAAAAATATATTTATTAGTTTGGGATTGATACTACTAAATTCATAATAATCAAATAATATAGAACGATTCTTTCTTGTTTGAGAATATTTTTTTCGTATTTTAATTTAAAAGATCTTATGCAATCGAAATTATTTTTAATGATTAATTTGTTTTTTACTAAATAAATGAGAAAAAGCTAACCTTTGATTCATTAAATATACGCAATATAAATCTTTACAATTTATAACATCCCAAAAGAGCAATTTATTAAAACAAAGATTAGTAGCTTATAACAGAAAAGAAAATTACGAAAACCGAAGAGAATTGATATTATTTAACTATATTTCTATAAGAATAAATTTTGATTAATATATAAATGTATTGTTACTCCGTGAGAGGTTAAATAAGCACCACTAACAGTATTAATCATTTTCAAGGTTGTAAAAATAAGTGACCTAAATAAAATGAACAGATATTGTTTAAAAATTTTATTTATATATATTTCTTAAAATATAATTTTCTAAATAATAAAACAATATTAAAACATTTATTAAAACAAAAATTGTACGTGTTAAACATAGATCAATTTCATGTCACATATAAAAAACGTTACAGGAGACAAAAAGATTTGAAAATTGACTCTTTCTATCCTTCAACTTTAGTTTAATATCAAACATGTAGATTTCCAACAGACCTCCCCTAAACCATAATATATACGATATAGGTCATGTTTCTCTTACGAATGCCAATAAATAGATTTATTAAAATCTGATACCTACTTTACCTTAATGGAGAAAGACTGTTTTGAATAAGACGATCTTGTATCAGTTGTTTTCATATATGTTTTCAACCGCTTTTACGTATGCTAAGAATTACATAGACACATCGAGATACGTACTACATAGATATATAAATATGTATTGGTACGCTTATTTAGTAGATTGCAAACCTCAGATCAATGTTACTGAGTTATTTAGTGCCCCACAGAATCGAAGCGTATAACATTAATACAACCATTTATACATACCTATGCCAGCTGTAGATCATATGCGTTCGATGGATGATGGTACATGCACGAGTCGATGGAAAGTTGTAAAATGTTAAATTTATTATACCTATTGATACGTCCTGTAAAGTTTTAAAAGCATTCATTTCTTTTTATCTGAAACTCATTTTTTATATTTGATATAATGAAGTATTCAAGTATTATGAATAAAATCTTTAAAGAATTCAGAAATAATAAAAATCCCAATTATTTCTCCATCATGAATCAACGAATACTTAAAAACCAGTTTCCTAAACAATTATGGACAGTTTGGAAATTAAAGTAAAATTTTAATTTGTAAAAATAGAATATTTAGAATGGGAACTTAATGATAAATGAACTAGTAAACACTTTAGTACTTGTCATGTTTCAAAAAATGGTTATCAAAATTAAAATTACGAAAATAATTATTAAAAATTTGAAGGAATGTTTTTATATCAAAATATATATCTATAATATAGTGCATACACTGATGAAAACTATTTTAACACTATATATTGCTTAATTATATAAAACTGATAAAAACTTCGGAAAACTTTCTAAAATCAGTAAAATATTTAATTGCCGCTAAAATCAATAATTTATTGTGGAAGACTGTTACCCCCATAAAAATATTTAATGTTGGCAATAACTTTCCGTTAAACATCGACAAAATAATGAATCAATTTTTGAAGATTATGAAATAATGAATTCTTATTCGAACATTAAATAAATGAAATATTTTGGAGAAAATGGAGAAAATGGTTGTTAGACGACCCTCCAACTGATAATTTTTTGTTCTATTCAACCGACCTTCTGAACTAAACTGGAACATTCACCAATTAATTAAAATTTAGCAAAAGGATGGATACCCTGCCTTATATGACTGGTTTATATGCACATTTTCTTATAACTTGCAAGGTTTTCGATATTGACTCCTCAATTCTCTCTTCACCAACATGAAAAATTTATGAAAAACTTGATGGATTTAGTTTTACAGAACTGTCAATACAAGTGAAGAACTCCACGTTGCCAGAACTCTTTATGAAATCTATACATCATCTAGAGAACACTGTCTAAATTGATTCAAAAATTATATTTGAAACAGAACATATGTTCATATATGAAATAGTTTATCGATCCATTTTTTTAATAAGTTGTTTCTTTATACTGGTGTAAACGTTTGCGTTACGGTGCATATACACCGTGTGATTATCGAATTAAAAAGGGTTTCAGTAATGCAGGAAAGAAAACATTTTATGATAACACCATCAGACCTATTCTTTCTTTTTTCTATATAATTACATTGGAATTTTCTTCCTGTTTCAGTAACATCACTCGCATTCATTTTGAATTGACAGCGTTGAAACCATAAGATGGTGTTCAGTTGTAAAAGTTACCCAATAAACGGTAGCAATGTGCAATCAAACAACTGCGCACATAGTGAAGTGCTTAGACGAAAGCAGTTATAAATAAAGATGTTTTATGACACAGCACGTAAACCTTTTCATTCAGATTGCCAATACTTACCATATATTATTTTAAAAACATACTCAATGATATTTGTCTTGTATTATAGAGAATATTAGCATATTAGAATATTAAGGGACTCTTAAAGCTCTAGAAGACTACAACATACTATAATTTATCGCAAGAACTTTTTGCAAAAGCTAAATAAAAGACACGTTTTGTATTTGAATATTAATTTTCAAAAATTTCTGCAAACAAAATTACAATTTATGATTTTTTTTTACCACCCATTTTAAGAAAATAAATTACAAAAAGTCAATTTTAAATGTCCATTACAGTGGCACTCTTTACGGACGGTCACATTTGTGCGACAATATTTGCTGGCTATACATTTTCTTATCTCACAGAGAGTAATGTAACTATTTTTATTTTTGGATTCCCTGATTAGATTTATATTGCAGTGGGAATGAATTACAGGATTATAACAATTGTATCAATATACATATCGGTATAGTTCAATTAAAAATATTCCCAAAAAAATATTTTGAAACTCTTTTCAAATTTATGTGGAGGAATATTTATCGTGTTGTGTTTTCCTTAATTCTGCTTATATAATTAATTATTTTGGAATGACAATTGAAAAAATACAAAAAACGTGGAAGACGGTTTAATTAAAGTGAAATATTATATATTTGTTTCTGATATTTTCAACACATTTCAAGCAAATTCAAGAAACTAAAATTTTTTTGGATGGAAAAATATTCTCTATATAATCTACTAAATATATGAGTCGCAATAGTTGAAAGAATTTCTAACCTCGACTATACCACACATGACTTACAAATTTTCAATGTTTTTCTTCCAGGAAAAAATTCACATTGGTTTAGGCGTTATCTAAATAGTCCACTTATTCGTTACAGATTATACCAATGCGTGCTAAACATTGAATAATGATTTGAAGGGATGTACTTTAGTTATATACCTTATCAAATAGAGATATTAACTTGACACGAGAATTTATAAATATATTTGACCAAACTCTTTAAACTATTTATAAGAAATATCTGAATTATAGATTTTCTTCTGATAAAGTGGAGATTTGTGCAGAACCGCCAGAGTATTTTGCGAGACAGAAATATATTGAGCCAGGCACAGGCAGTTTTTTGGCCGTATAGATAACTATATCGAGAAGAGAGGTGATGTTAATAAAATAAATAGGAACATAGTCTCCATCTTTTACAAATTGATATAATCTGAAAGAAATATGAAAGATATGAAACAGCTTTATAATGTGAGGTAGTCCTTTTACGTAATATATCGATAAAGATAAAAAGATTTGAACTGAATGAACTTATAGTTTGATTATAATAATCTATCTTACACTATTCATTTTGCTTACTTAATTAAATTGTATACACTTATTATAAATTTAGAAGGAGAAATTTAAGAATAAAAACTAGAAAATGCAGAAAAATAATTAAACTTAATATACATATTCAAATTATTTCTCTGCAATAAAAGAACATAAAATTCAATCTTTTATCAGATTTATTTTATATTAACCCCCTCCCCTGTGTTATTATATACACTATGAAAATAGGATGTTATTTATTATCGATTTATACAAATTGAAAAAGATTATATTAATGATGTATTAAAAACTAAATTTATAAAACTATTTGTATATTTTAAGTTCATAAACTCAATTGCAAATATTAATCTCTTTATACTGTCTATATTTTGTATATATTTACAGAAATTACAAGTTTTTAATGGTTAAATATTTATATATATAACTTGTAGCACGTTCTGCTAAAATTAATTAAGTTTCATTCCAATGTTTATGCCACTAATTATACCAAAACAGGAAATGTGCAAGTTTTACTATTATATATCTTGATACACAAAAAATATTCGGTACCCCAATATAAATAAATTGTTTTTCTTATTATTACTTTTCGCATTTATAACGAAAGATATTTTGCTTCCAGCATAACAAAAATGTTTGTTACATTTTTACAAAGCGTCCAAAATCAGAGGCCATAGTGCAAATAAATCCAAATTTTAACAAGCCATTCATATCATATAAATATATAATTGCATTTACTTAATGTTTGTTTATTTCTTTATAAGAACGACGACAATGGCCTCCAATATAAGTTGGTATCATGATATTGACAAGATGAGTGAATATGTGGACCCGACTGTTGCCAAGGCGTGCACAATGCTCCTAGCTTTGGTCATTGTTGTCGGAGTACTACGTGAGTTTCTACAGAATTTCGATGTGTGAAATCTTTCGAATTTCTTTTTTTATAATTATTAAAATAAATTCAATTTGATTTGATAAAATAAAAACTTATATATAATATAAACGTCTATTTATGTCTAAATAATGTTGTGTTTTAATCAACGTTTTCAATAACGTTCGAGTATATTGTCTTAATTAATTGTTTTCTTTTACCGACGGTATGATGAAATTTATTTATTTCGAAACAATTATAAAACATAAAAAGATAAAATAGATAGATATTCAAAGGTCAATTAGCATTACTTTATATTAATACGAATTTTCACAAAATATTGTTTTCGATTTAAAAAATACATTTTATGCAAATTATAATAATTATTTCATCATTTTCAAGCATTAATTTATTAATGGTACCTGTATAGTTTCTATGAAGATGTTAAATTAATTTTAATTTAAACTGAGATATTTTCAATTAAAATGAAAAGCTATATTTTTATAGATTTACATTTTATTGGAAATGTTTTTAAATAAACAATATTTTCCAAACAATGTCTACTTATTAGATGTTATTTATTAATTTGTAGTGATTATCCCGACGATAATTCAGAACGTGTCTATGTATGTGTGGGATGTCCAGATAAAACAGGAACACAACATTCTCGCAGCACCCTATAAATCAGAGGAGAAGTACCTCTTCATCTACAGAGTGGTCTGTTATATTGGCGCCTTCGTCTGTCTGTGTTTCTCTTCCCTCCCGACACTAATGATGATCATAGCGAGGAGTGACGTCATTACCAACATCACAGTAAGTTCGAAGCTCTACACCTGGGGCTGGTGTCATTTCTTTGTCTTTGCGGATCTGATGTCCCGTTCATTCGTCACCTACATGGTTGTGATACCGTTGATGGAGTTCTTCGGACTTTACTGCCTCAATGTTTGGTGGAGAGGAGAAATGCGGGTGAAAAAGCTCTTTGCATACATCACCTGGTCGATTCCCGGAATTGTGGCTTTTTGCGTTCTCTTCCCGGTCTTCATTGTGCCCGTCATCTTCGCAAAGTCGACTGATTCGATGGATTCTGGCCCAATAACACTGTGTAGTGCTGGTGCTCTTTTTCAGTTCTACTACTATTTCGAATATATTGCTCTTCATCTATTTCCATGCATATTTCTTGTTATTGTCATTCCTATATTCTTGCGCAACCTAGAAGGCAATGAGTATGGAATTCTCTATGAACCAATTGTTTATCTATTCAGCAGTTTTCCACTGATGGTAGTCCAGACCATTTTTGTGATTTACCGAAGCCAAGGATACAAGGACATTTTGATTTCTAATTCCACCTTTTCAAATTCTCTTATCATATGTCTCACGATATATCACATGAACTTTAGTGCTGTCTTCCTGGTCTTCACCGTCAAAAATGTTGTCCAGGAAATACGTGAAGAGAGGGCGCTCAAGCGACGTGAAGCCTCGAAAAAGTGGAACAAGCGCAAATCCTCCCAGGCGGTTGTTCAGCGCAGCCTTCGACGTCAATATTCGGTGGTAATTCCCGCCAAGGAGGCCGAATCGACTCAAAAGAAGGTCGGAACATCCCTTTCTCCCTCTTCAGCGGAGAAGAATCCTGGCAAAGAAACCGAATTTGAAGCAAGAGAGAATTACGAAGTCCTGTTTAATGCCTCGCATAACAAAGAAGATTGTTGAGTAAAATGAATCAATAATAATTGGTACGAAAATTTAGAAGAAGAACTATTACAACAGCTATATATTTATTATAGGATGAAAATGGACAGAGCATCTATAAATGTTGGATATACGTTGAAATATATTAGAACGGAAGTAATTTGATTACCTTATTTAGACATGAAATGAAAAGTCAACGGTGTAATTTGTTTTAAAGATAAACTATAATGTATAATCCGATGGATTTGTGAATTGTATATGTGTAATCTGGGATTATATATCGATAAGCATGCGTAAATATTTATATCACAAAAGTATTCTCAAATGTTATAAATATAATTTTACATTGAATCTAACACTGAACATTGAACAATAACCTCAATAGTAAGATAGTAGCATTTAATAATTTCATAATCAATTAATTAACCTTCCATTTATTAAAATGAATAATAAAATGAATTTGTTATAGGAAACTCTTTCATAGGATGGGTAATATTGAAATGAAAAACAGCATTTTCTGGTAGAATTCATTACCGTTTCCATGAGCTTTTTCAACAAACAAAAAACTAATTCTATATTACTAAATGTTTCAATTTTGATGATATTTTAAATTAATCCACTACTAACTATTTTTCGTTTCTCTTCTGTCGTCGACAGTTAAAAAAATGTTCATTTCTAGATCATTAGATAAATATTCGTAGAACTGTGTTACAAACCACTGATATATAAATCAATGGTTTTTGGACACACTGTTTGTCTAAACAGATTTATAATATTAATTAATTCAATTTTTTCCACTTAATAAATTGAGAAATTGAAAATCTTTCTAACATTATTACCTAAAAGCATAAATGTTTTAGTTTACGTCAAATATAATGTTTCTCCAAAAAATATATATTCTGCAATCTGAATTCTTATATTCCCTTTTTTCTGATGTTCTATGATATTTTAAATATTTCTTATTTTGATAATTAGACTTATTCAAAATAAATATTATATAGTTCTAAATATCAACGAATGTGAATTCAAGTAATATTATTATTATATTAGTAGTATTAGTAGTATTATTATATTATAGTATTATTATATTAGTAGTATTATTTTAATGTAATTCATTGTATTATTTTTGTTAAATGAGATCAATTTTCAAAATAAAATATCTCTAAAAATTATCAAAAAAATAATAAAATATAAGGGAAAGAAAAAATTAGAAATGAATAAACAGTGATTTTTTTATAAATTTAATATTTTACTTTATATATAACTCAAATATCATTAATTATATATTCCTTTTCCAAATACAAAGATATGATAAAAGATTCTGAAAATAGTTTTATTTGATTTATTATTACTTTATAATTAAAAATTAATATTATTAAGCTATATTTTATACATATAGCCTAAAAATGTCTCATGAAAATGTTAAATGCATTCATTTTCCATTGCTAATTCGTTTTTTGGTATACCATTTCTTTGTCCTAAATATTATTCATTTTCACAAGTAAAAGTGATTAATCATTTTT
>JAUZNC010017038.1:4019-26809 GCA_034780395.1 Vannuccia rotundouncinata | reverse complement strand
TTACCTGAAAAGTAAGGCAATTTATATAGTTCGATTTAAAGCAAAACATATATCTTAGGGCAAATTAATATAGGCCTTGAGGGCAATGCCATAACACCCGATTATATACACAATTAATTATTGAGGTCTGAGGTCTACGTCAAAAAAGGACGTATTTTGAATGACCTGGAAAACAAAAAAATTAAATAATATAGGCTAAAATGCAATCGTAAATAATGAGCACAATTATGGAGTATTAATGCATTAAACTAAGAATTACACAAGGAAGTATTGTAATGCACATTTATATACATGTATACCATTCAGCACATATAACAAAAACCAAGGTACATACATTTTCTCAGAATATAATTATTGTAGAGTTGATTATATAGTATTCATAATATGGAGAAATGCTGTAACATATAAAACATTTAAAAATGATTAATACCAAAATGTGTAATCATTTAAAAAAAATTAAAATGCTGTTAGTAGTAGTATTAAGTCATAGCAGTGTTTGTACGATTGAATACATATAACTTCTACTAAAATAAACAATTGTTAACAGTACCTCATTAAATGTTCAACCAGGGATATAATATCACTGTAATATATAATTTAAAGCATTCGCTGGGTTCAACCTTGTATATTAGACGAGAAAATTGTTCAAAATATACAAAAATCATTGAAGTAACCAGCTATGAGCATAATTATTTAGTAAAAGTAGGAGCTTCCTTGAGTGCCTTTTTTTATTTATTACGTAGTTAGCAAGAAAATATAACTAACTGTATGTGCACTTGCAACTACTTTTGACCAACCACAAAGAAAGCCAAAAGGTACCCTCCCACCCCCAATATTTTATACCGGATTTCAATGATTTACAAAAGTTATCCCTGGCACCTCAAAAATTCCGGAAGAATCACATGCCTGTATGTTAAAAAACATATAGACGCATTAACTTTTATCGATCCAACTAACATATTTAAAACTAACTGGTTTAAAATGTAACAATCCTTATAATAAATCCAAGAATTAATTATAATGAAAGATTCATAGTTACGACGAATTAAATTTTATTTCTAATACAATTACATTCATGGTTTTCACTTAATGAAAACATTCTATATACACTAAAAATAAATAATCACAATTTATTTAAAAAAGTAATAACATCGATTAATTGAAATTATTGAACATCCTGTTTGGTAATTGCACACTGAGTCATAATGCTTTCTGTCAGTTTTGTGAGATGATCGTTAAAATCTGGCCGTCCATAATTTTCAAGGAAACTATTCCCTGAATCTGTTGATTGCGCTAATGATGGATCCATAGGGAGGCGACCTGAAATTAAATTTTACAATTTAACAAATTGACGTTACCATATTCGTAAATCAAATAAACGTAGGTAAACATGATACTGATATACAAGGTTAAACAGCAGTATATATTTTTAATAAAATTGTAAAAAATCTAGGAGTATAATGTGCTTTTGGCAAAATAACATTTTCCTCCAGTTTGGGTCAAGTTAGAGTACTAAAAAATTATATAGGGTATGGCAGTTTAGAGGGTATGTATCGGAGGTATTCGACTAAAAAACACAACTATTGGTATAAAAAAACGGAAAAGATACACAGACTTCTATGGTGGACATTGTTACATTCTACTTTTTAGCCAACCATCCTTAACATAACTAAGTTCTATAACATGATTCATATTATAAAAGTATAATTATTAGTAATTATACTTATCTTCTTTTATTTAATGAACTGGTCATATACATATTAAGCTTAAACATATTAGTCATATACATATTAGTTTAAAATAGAATGTTACAATTTTTAAATATTCCATACAAAGTTTTAGATAAAAAATTCAATTAATACAAAGCAAAAACAATTTCGTAATTTAAACAAAAAATTAAACAAATCAAAACAGTAAATCTCTCGAAAATAATAATAATTCAACCTCAGTTTACCTAGGAAGGGCACCTTTTGCTCCTTGGCTAGCTGTTCTCCCCCACCACTAGAGAAAATGTTGCTACAATGAGAACAGTTCGGACACACAAAGCCGCTCATGTTCTCAATAAGACCCAATACCGGCACACCACTCCGGACACAGAAGGTGAGTTCACGACGGACGTCACTCAGCGATACAAGCTAAGAGAAAGAATAGGAACACTAATAGTTAGTCCAGCGAACCATCGTGTTATTAAATTAAATATACATTTAACACAAACGCTATATTAATATACTTTATAAATAGCAAATAAAATGCTATAATGATACATTAAATATATAATGTATATATAAATATACATTAGTAAAAAAGCGTCAATATATATTTTCAGTAAATTTAATTATTTAAAAAAAATTATCGCTCAATAGCAAACGAAGAACTTTAGACACCGTTTAATAGTAATGAAGGATTTTGGATTAAAGATTATGTATATTAGTTATTTCTTACTCTATATTATTATTTATTTACTTAACCTACATAAGGAAAATTATAATAGCCCAATATACCGTTTTATATTACATGATTAAAAATTATTGAACCACTTTTAATTGAATCATAGATAATAATCAAACAAATAATTATTATAGATATAACAGTAATCAAAGACTCATTATAAGACAATTAGTGAACGAAAATATCAACAGCCCTATCACCTGAGGTGTTGTTACCAGAACAGCTCCGGCCAATCTTTCCACGTGTTCAACCTGTTTCATACTCTCGACCAGAGTGAGATGCTCGTCAGATGTGCCAGGAGGGGTGTCCACTACCAGACAGTCTAGCTTGCCCCACCGTACGTCGGTTAGGAACTGTCGCAACATGGAGGTCTTTTTCGGTCCTCGCCACACCACAGCAGCATCGGAAGAAGGTAAGAGAAATCCCAAAGACATAACTGCCAGCCGCTGGGACGAAGGGTCTGCATATACAGGCACCCAGCCCTCTGAGCAGTTGTGAACCTTTAGTAAAGATTTACAAATCAGAACTATACGAAAAGAAAGTAAGAAAAGGGTTGTATAGGTCTCAACATTAAAAAAGGTACAGTTGAATAGCCGCCAACAATAATGTAAACTTGCTAGAACGTATGTTCAATGTGAGAATATTCAAAGGAAAGTAAAACATATTTACTTATTCAAAACTCTCAGTTCAAAACACTTAAATTTATAACACTTAGCTTTTGAAGTTCTTTTTAATATCTAAATAAAAAAATATTATAACGCTATAAAATATTCAATTACTCATTACAAAAGTGAAATTAGCTCGAAACAATTTTTTAAACAATTTTGAATACTTTCAAACCATTGCTATATCAACACCGAAACACATATAACACAATTATACTGGATTTTAATGAACATACTATTTCAAAAAATCAATTGATAATAAAACCTACATCCGTCATACTACCGACTTACACCCCCCACCCCTTTTGATACTTTATTCTGATCTCACCTGACTTCCTTCAAGACCAAGCATCCGAGGAACTGATGGTCCACACAGGTCAACATCTAAGAGTCCAACACGGAGACCTTTGCGCCAAAGTCCAACGGCCAGTTGAGTGGCAACGGTGGATTTGCCAACACCCCCCTTTCCAGATAACACCAACATCACTCGGTCAACATTGGATATCCCATTTGGAGGAGTGGATGTTTCATCAATTTCCATTATTTATTGAAGTCTACAGTTGACCAAATAGGACAAGGAAATTATGCTCAAATTTTAATTTGAGCATAACCAGACAAATATTATAATACTTAAGAATAATTAGCTAAGCATTATTAAATATATATACATGCAATAGATCAGAAAATCCCATTTTAAGGATAGTAGTAGTGTCATACACTCTGACAAACAAAATGATCTTATTTGAATTTTTTACACATTTAAAAACAAATAAAACTATTAAATAAATTTAAATAGAATATTAGAATTTATACAGATTTAAAAAATTTTTAATATTTATTATTTAAAATTAAAAGCATGCTTAGAATAAATAATCAATAAACACATTGTTTGTAATATATGCACTATATTGTGTTACGTTATGCACTATAATGTACGATTATTATAGTTGAAATATACAAAAGTATTAAAATTAGGAGAAAACACTATGACAATATTATATAATTCAAGTAAAACATTGGTGAAAGACAAAAAAACAGCATGTGCTTGGTTTTTAAGTAAATTGTGAATAATATACTAATAGCTCAGTGAATAATCTATCAAAAACTAACTATCCATAGAATAAACGAAAATCGAAAATGTTATTAAATACAAAAATGAAGATATTATCACATCAATAATTTTATATGTATAAATACAATGTGACAAAAACAAATTAAATAGATTTACAACAATGTAGTCTGAATATATGAAACAAATAACAAAGTGTGCACAAAACATGTAACACAAAAAACTTGTTCAGTAATACGAAAACCACTACGGAAAAATGCAAATGGCGAATTATCTGAAATTTATATTTGGATAAAACATATTGAAATATGGTTGTCGACTGATTGTAGGAATGAACTGTCCATTGTAAAAAGGATGTGTCTGTGGTTGTGGAACTAAATACGGAACATATTGAGGCATTTGTATATTAGTGTGAGGATAAATGCCATTAATTGTCTGTTGATTTGTTGTATTGTATAAGGCTTCCTGTTGGTATGCCATCAATTGTTGAGCTTCAATTGCTTGCAAATATGGATTCATCATGGGTAGCCTGTTGGAGTACATAACCTGCTGATTGTAGGTTGGTGAGAGGTGCTGGGGCTGAAAAGTTGGAGTAATTCTATAGTTTAACTGTTGTTGAACTGAAAATCTAGGCGTTTGTTGGGCTGCTTGAAGCTGTTTAGTTCTGACAAGTTGAATTGTTAAGTTATTTGGAGGGACTTTCACTTGGTTAGCAGAATTGTGACAAGACCCATTTTTTGGATTCACTTGGATTTCCTGACCAAACAGTTTTGTATCATTCAATAATCCACATGCATATGGGACAGAATCTGAATCGTCAAATGTAACAAATGCATGATCACTCATTAATGCTACATGTTCAACTGGGCCAGCTTGTGTAAAAAGTTCAAATATAATATTTGAAGTAACCTTTTCATGTATTGATCTCACACAAGCAGTTCTGTCCTTAACTGATTGATCAAGAACACTCATCTGAAAATATTAAATATATTGATGCATGTAATTTATAGCAAAATAAGGATCAACAATAAAGAAACAAAAAACTAACAACAAAAATATAGAATGATTTCTATTTCAAGTATAAAAGATTACTATTCATTTGAATAAATAATCAATTATAATCTTTTTCAATGAATAATTAATAGATACTATATAAAAAAATATTCATTAGATAATTTATAAATTATATTTAAATATTAAAACATGAAATGGTATTATTTTGTTTAAATTAAATGAGACATCTTTAATAAGGTTCAATATCTTGTTAATGTTATGATGGTGGCTCATTAATTTTTTAATAGATCCAGTATTGGTGTTAAAGAAA
Source organism: Vannuccia rotundouncinata (assembly GCA_034780395.1). Taxonomy (NCBI): domain Eukaryota; kingdom Metazoa; phylum Platyhelminthes; order Proseriata; family Coelogynoporidae; genus Vannuccia; species Vannuccia rotundouncinata. The sequence goes on along the minus strand of JAUZNC010017038.1, from coordinate 21,303 downwards.
TTTCTGTTTATCCATAACAGAGTTTTATTATTATTCTACATTTTTATTCAAATACTATAAGAAATAGAAACCCAATTTCCATAGACAAAATAAAGCAATACATATTAAAAATTATTTACAATAATAAAGAACTTTCTAACCTTCTTAAGATATTGCCTACCAAATGAAATTAAATCCTAACTTAGAATGATTATATATATATATATATAGAACATGTCTTTTCTATTTGTTTGGAAACACATTCATAATAAATTTGAATTTAATGGAACATTTACTAGATATAATTATAGTTCCTAAAGTTAATAATAATTTTTTTATTGCTCTCCCTTTTCAATGATGGTTAGCAATTCCTCAGGTATCATTCAAGTTAAAGTAGGCCATAATGTGTTCCAAAATTCTGATACAAAGGAAACATTTACAGATCATAATACTGTCATCTACTCTGAAAAAATCCTATCTTAACTATAATGGTGTCAGGTTTAATAAAAAAGTAGACATAGTAAAACTTGTTCATTTTGGAGGAGGGTGATTTCTGACATTTAAAATTTATATTTTACTAATACATTAAATTTATATTAAACTATATAAATTCAATTTGCTCTTCAAATCAAATGTTATAAAATTAAATAAGTTATTTTACTTATTGTTAAGTGGGGACAAACATTGACAAACAAGACAGAGAGACCTCCAAGATTTTTGAAAGAGGGGTGACTGAAAATTGACATTATTTGATTGCCCCCACTCCACTACACAACAAAAACGGTAGGGGGGTTCAGGGCACTGGTCATTCCGACTAAAAGAGCTCCTGTCCAACATATATTTCTGTACATCCAATAATCTATCAGTAACTGTTCATTCAAAAAATAGTTACTTTATATTCTAACATATTTTAACATAAGTTAGATAAAGAAAATTATGATCTATTTAATATAAATTATCATTAAACAATTATAGAATTTATGATTTATTTTGGTGTACTGGCATATAAAAACACCTAAAATCATATTTAAAAATAAAAAATGCCATATTTGATAGGTTTTGGGATAGACTTGTATTGACTTGTAGACTACAGCTTGGTTTTTTTAAAAAATATTTTAAATCATTAGCAATGTAATTGAAATAAAAGTTAAATGACTTAATTGCTTTTGAAATTTACATCATGAAGATTACATGCACAGGACAACGTTGTATAAAACTAATGAATAATTGTTAACTCTACTACTTAGCCTTACCCACATAGGGTTACTCTTTGGTAAAACTGATTGATAATTTTGACTTAATTAATTGGTATCATTAAAACTCTTAGGTAATGAGCAAAATCATATGTGAACTAACAAGTGATTAGAGGATACTCCTTAAGTTTTTGAAAGATAATGATTGGTCAATGTAGATTTTGGTGCAAGGTGTCTAATAGTATGTATATAAAATATCGCATTTTGTGTGTAATGGCTGCTTATATATTTTTATCCTTCCCAGTGCTTTGAGGTTCAAGGGAATTATTTTTTATCTGATGAAGATATCTATCTTGGAATTATTGTTTTACATGAAAAAGCATTATATATGTATTTGGTGAACCTTTGAGAGGAAGATCACAATGCAACCAGGCCATTCTTTACTAACTGTTCAACAATTGTATTTATTATTGAAGGAATGAATTAAAATACTATAATTAATATGTCCTATATATTCTATGGTATTAACAATGAAAAGAGTGGGGCAATATACTCTATTGTGGAGCTTTTCATTCCAGTTCGTAAGTGAATGTTTGGGAATTATGTGTTGGAGGATGGTTTAGAATGTCTATGGAGGAAATTATTTTTAAAGGGCCCCAAACTCCTGCAACTACATGGTGAGGCAAATAGCTGAGTCTTTAAAATGATGCAAAGTGGCAAAATTTTCAGCTATAAAGCTCAAAATGAATTTAAAGACATTTACATTAATCATATGTATATATTTTTTTTATTAATTAAGTCAGGAGTATCATGCAGTCTAGTAATTTTTTTAAAAAAGAATATAAGGCCTTCAGTTCTACAAATTAATTTTTTATGAACCCTTATATATATAAAATATAGGATCCTCCTCAAACTAAATTTTATTATGGGCCCTCTACAAACTAATTTTTTATGGATGCATTTATATATAGAATATAGGGCCCTCTACAATTAATTTTTTATGAACCCTTTTATATATAAAATAGGGCCCTCTACAATCTAATTTTATGGGCTCTTTTATATATTGAATAAGGCCCCCAAAAACTAAATTTGACCAAAATTTATTCCATGGTGGATTTCAAAATAGGTCTGCAGTTGAGCAATTAATCATTACTCAATACTGCAAAGGGTTTTATACAACATTCATGTTATTCTTTGCCATAATAATTAAACAGAAAATTTGTATCAATTATTTGGAAGTTAATGATGTGAATTAATTTAATTAGTTTTCTGAAAATATGTTAACAAAAACGATTTACAATTTTATTGTAAGACAATAATAGATTGTAGAAAAAAACTGTTATTTGACCTTGTTTATAAAAATATAGGAAACAAATAAAACTCATACTAAAATAAGTTTCCAAACTAAACTGAATTGTGGTAAGCTAGCTTTTAAAACAATATTTGCAGCTAAAAAGACATTGAATACTTAAGGCAATATGAAAGGTGCATAAAATATCAGTTAATCAGAGCCTTAGATGACATTAAAAATATAATCACATGCTGGGTGAGTGAACTTTTTTTACATTCACAAATATTATTTAAAACATTGAATTTTTGGCTGCTAACCTTAATGTCCAAAGTCTGCTGAGAAAGACTAAAATAATTTGTAGTTGGCCCTAAGACTTATTTTTAATTTTTTGGACATTTCCGAAAAATTTGGCCATTTTAAGGGGGTGCAGAAACTTTGGTGGGAGGTGTTTAAAATATTTAAAACATTATTTTAAGTGATTTGAGACATTTTATTTAATAAGGCAAAGAATACAGATATTTAAAAAATAGTACATTTTTTGAAAATGTCAAACATGCATTAAGCACAAAAATGAAAAACTTCATTATAATTGTAATAATCTGTATTATCTGCATAATTGAAAATATTCAATTATATAATAAGTATTAACATAAGCAATATAAGCAAATAATTTTTTTTACCCTTTAAGGTATCATACTATAATTCGAATTATTACATATATTCTATACATGCAAGTAATCTAATTTTCTAAGGCTTTCCATTGTAGCTCATTTACATTTCATTAAAACAGAATCAGTGATCTGCACTTCTTTTCAAATTAAATAAATCAAGGCAATAAATTGTGTTGTTATAACACTATATATATAATTATAATTTTATAGAAATTATACAATACATTTTGGGCATAAAATACAATATTTTATGCCCAAATAGGGCATCTGTAGGAGGATTGAAGTAGTGGTTTTAATGCTGAATCATTGTTCATGTCATTGTTCTAATATCATTATGTATTATTTATATGTATTTCTTAAAAAGTTTGCCCATACTACATTTTTCCACTTTGAAATAAAGAATATAAAAATGCAAAAATATGTAATTAAAAAATGTTATGATAACTAAGGAATTCTACTAACCCACCCATTCAGTTTTTTGTTGTTTAAATCACTTTTTATATTCAAAAAAAATATTTCTAAAGTGAAAATGTGTACTATGAAAAATTCAAATCAAATAATTGCTCAGCATGAAATGATCTTCAAATACTGTATATATCCATAGACCAGACAATCCCCTACTTTTTATCTGAAAAGCATTTTTTAAAAGTCATGTAGATAAGATGTATATTGAGATGTCTAGAGCCAGGCAGTTATGTAGTGGACAACTGTCAGGTGGCTACAGAAAAACCACAAGAAGGCTACAGAATTTAAATAATATATATAAACTATATATAATATGTTGTATATAAAATAATTTTTATGACTTAATTTTGACACACTGATTCCTATATGATCAATACAATAGTACTTAATTAAATGTTATAGGTTCAAAAATATAACCTATTATTATATAAATAGCATTGATAACTTTTATGCTAATTATTTTTAATCCTTAAATAAAAATTCTAGGATTTTTTGAAATAAAATTTGAAATAATAAATTAGAAATATATGCTAATATATATATAGATCAAAATTGAAGATTTAGTGTGAATAATTTTAGCATTAATCAAGTTTTTACAATAAAAACAAGTGTAAAGACAGATGTATACTACATTGCATTAGGTATTATATCAAATTTAGAAGTTCTAAATCAGATGGTTTGTTTGGTACAGACAAAACTGCCCTTCAGCCATTTTCAACAGGAGGTAATTCAGCTGCAACATTCTGCACAGTTTCATCCTCAGCAGTGTTGAAACTTAGATAATTTTTTTAATATTTTCATCATTGTCTTCTTCTGTGTTGTCCAGGGTAGCCACACTACATCAAAAATAAAATTCAAGTATATTTGAGTTCATTTTGGAATAAAAATTGAGTATATAAAAACAGGGTGTCCAGTGTTATAGGAAATATTTTCACTTAGCCTAATTTAAGACAAAATTAAGATATTTATTGAAAATTTCAGGTATTTATTTTTTAGAAAAAAGCAAGTTTTAAATTTTTTTAGCTGACAATTGAAGACACATAACAAATTAAATGGCAAAGCATACAATCAATAGACTAAGGAATGCTTTTAATATACAATCATCCTAAAGTAATAAGTAATGTACAAATGTAGAACTTAACTACTATTTTGTAACATATTACTGATTAATTGTAAATCATTTTTTAAAATTATGTTAGGGTCTCAAAGATGATCTCAAGGGCTGTGTATTGCTTGATTTATTCATTTTGTCTGACTCACAGGAGCTCTGTAATTGGTCAATATATTCTCATCAGATTGTTGTGTCATATTTACAACACAATCCTGTGCATCAGAAAACACTACAAGACTGCATGTGGTGCCCACCTGCCAGAGGTATATGTGTAGGCACCACTAATGTGCCATGTTGAAAGGGTTATATATGTTGGTGACCAAAAAAGAAATCACATTTGGTCTGACTGATTCTGGATTGGTTGACCAAATGTGTATTTTAAAATGTTGCTTTACCTGTACTTTATGTGCAAAGAAACAAATTATATTGAATGTATTTATTACATGAAAAACTCAAACAACATTGAAATCTGATCATAAAATATATGTTTGGTCAGACCAAATTAGAATATGTCACTATATATTATATATACAGTCTATACTCCAGCTAATTGGAACTACTGTCTAATTTTCTGCCTCTTGATACAATGTTTAAAAAAGGGCTAATTGAAACACTGGCTAATGTGAATTGTGAACAGAATTTATAGAACGGTCCCTATACCTGCAATGTATTTCACATTGCCTAATCGGAACAACTCATTTACACTATTATGTATAGCATCCAAGGACCTTCATTTGGGGATTATAAATAAATCCAAGGACATAATTTTCTGTAATCTAAACCTACTTAAACAATGCCAACTATTGACATGTATAGCTAGGGTAAGACTTTTATAAACACAGGCTAATTAATTACATCACTTATTCAAATAATGGGGACTGCATGACACCATTGTGGGCTTCATTGTGTGTACAAAAATGCAAATCAGACTACATTTTATATTCTATATTGGGGATAGATACCATCATGTGGGACTGTAAATATATATTATACATTATTAGAACTATTTTGTAATTAGCCAAACTGAAATGTAATATTTATTAATAATATTATATGGATGTTAAACTAGCTATTATAATTTATTCTTGTTTGGTCAGACTGATTCTTTATTGGTTGGACCAAACAGGAATAATAGTCATTCTTCTACATTACATTATTAAAACTATTTTGTAATTGACAGGACTGATTTTAAGATCAAATAGGAACAAATTATAATAACTAATTTAAAATAAAAATGAGATATATATTCCATATAAGATATATATTCACATTTAGTCACCCATATATATAAAATAAGTATTTCAGGTAGGAATAAAGAGAAGTTATAATAAAACAAATTAAATCTTTTCTGCAATTTTTAATTTTCCTACTCCTTCCTCTGAGTATTAAAACTATTACATCTATTATTTAAATGCAATAAATATTAAAATATCATTGAAAATGCAAGAAAATTGTTAAAATTGTAGACTAGGTTATTGGTACAAAAATCCTAACTTTCCTAGGTATAAATAAAAAATCCCTTGACTTTCCCAGACCACTATGAACAGTGTTAAATACTACACTAGTGGAATAGCAAGCTTAATAATTATTATATAAAAAATTCTGCATCCTATAAATATGAAAGATGGAAAATGACTTAAAATGCCATATAACAAAACTTAAATTTTAGGAAAATAATAGTATAATAAAGACTTAATTAAATAAAATTTAGGTTATAATGTTTAGTATTACTTCAGACCTGCCAACTTATCAAAGTGCAAAACCATGATATAGAAACCACTTAAACCAAAAAAAATTGTTGAGCTTATATTTTAGGAATTTAAATCTTCAAAGAAATTATTTTATGTATGTACATATTGAATACAGAAATAAAAATACACATTTAAAAATAATCAAGAATTGAGTATGTAATTTCATAGCAGCTTAAGCTGAATTCATGTAGTATGTAATATTGATTCAGGTAATAGATGTTTTTTTTAAAACATTGAAAATATAAAGAAGTCATCAAAATAAAAAAATAAGATAAGATGATTTTTTATAAATAATAATCTGAATTAAAACAATAAATTTAAATGTGCAAAGTGCAGAAAAAATCCTATTATTTATATATAAACCAAAAATAGTAAAACATTTTTGTCATATTAGGTATTTTAAAAACCATGACTAAAAGTTTACTGTGCCAGCTGTGAGAGCCACAAAAACCATGATTGTCACGGGAAAACTGTGAGAGTTGGCAGCCATGTTAATTGGGTAAGACAGCTGACAGTTAGCATTACCATTGTTAGCAACTAGTTAGGATCCCCAACCAACCAGAATTCTAAAACACTATTAAAACAAATAATTCGAAAAAATAGTGACATATTTATCTTTTAAATGCTTTACAACTTTTATAAAGTCAGCTATTTCTAATTTAAAAAATTACATTTTTAATCTGTTTTGGCCATCTTTTCTTTTTTGTCTTAATTTCCAAAATGTTAAAATTTAAAAGGGATGTAAAATACTCTACAGGTCGTTTTATTATTCATATATATAGTAAAATAATGTATGTTAATAAAAAATATAAATTAAAAAAAATAAATGATAAAAGCGTTGATGAATATATATAACTTTAACTAAATTAGCTATGTTAAAATACTATAATATAGTAATTTCCCCTTTTTTAAATAGTATACAACAATAATTTGAAGTGTTATTTTAAAAATGTTGCTTTATTAAGATTATAAATTTGTTTGTTTTAAACAAACATCTCTATAATATAATTTGCATAGTGTTAATCCCTTCATACACATTCCATTAAGTACTTAAGTACTTAGTGTCTTTACTCGAACACGATTTATATAAGTTTTTCACAAAATAAGTAAATTCATTTTTTTTAAATTATAATAAATAATAAACATTTTCAAATCGTAGTCGTTTAGATAAGAAAGTAAAAATAGTAAAATATTAAATAATATTTTTATATTATAAAATTTATTGATAGTATATTATATGGCGAACCATCGAGACCATCAGTGTATATGTATAAAATACAATATATTAATATGTGTGAATATGCATGGATATGTAGCAAAAATATACTTATCCACTATACATTTTAAACATATACACAGATGGTCTTGATGTTCCGCCATATGTATATATTGATAGTAAAAATTTAATACATTTGCGGTAAAAAAAGTAGATTGGAAAATTCGTATAAAGCATTGTTTAAAAATTATCTTTTACCGATTAATGTGTCTAAATAAAATTTATATATATTGTAAATGAATTGGATTGGTACATTATGTTTTATTCATAGACATTATACTATATAACTATAACTAGATCTGCAATCTAAAATTAAATGATTAGCCGGCGTGTTAGGCAAAAAACGGTAAATTTTTTTAATTAATCAATTAAATTAAAGTAATATGCTTATAAGTTCAAATCAACTAATCAAATTAATGTTTTTTGCCTAACACGATGGCTACAAATTTTAAATAATTTAAGATTGCAGATCTAGTATGAAGTATAGATATATAATGTCTTTGGTTTTATTATAATTTGATTTAGTATAAACGATTTAAAACTAATATTGATTAATAACTCTTATAACTTTAATGAAATTTATAAATTTATCGTTTAATATTGACTGAAAACCATATTTCAAACGAAACTAATACCCTATATTATTAAAATGCTCTATGGACATTTTTTTGATCAGTTTGCCGGTCTAGATAAACTATATATAAGTCAATGTTTCTAATAGTCTCTTATAATTTTTAAATCATATTTGTGTTTTTAATACGTTAACTACTTAATTTTTTGAGCGGTCTTTTAAAACAATTCATATAATTTAAAGGGATGGCCATATGCAATTAAATATATTAAATAGTATTGGTCGTTTACAATTTTTTTTGATTAAAAAAAACTCATAAAAATTTACATTTTATTTTACTGAATTATCTAAAAATGTAATTATTTAAAAATTTTATGAATTAGTTGTATAATAACTATTATTTTTCGGTTGTTTTAAATCCCTGTAGTTCTTGCATATTTTAAGGAATATATTTTTCCTTTTTCTATATAGTTATTAATATTTTCTGTATCCTTTACGTCGCACAAGTTTAAAACCCATAGTAAAACAATTAAAGGTTTTTATACTACTGTTTCATTAATTACATGAGATCTTTGGGCAATATAGTCTTGTATACAGTATATTACTCAATAATTTAAACTGTTATATAAAATTTAAAATTCTCAAATTTTAATCACAATTATATAAACTGACGAACAATTTGCTTCATAACTTTCTTTAAAGAAACTAGCTATTATCACACACAAGTCCTGGTGAATTAATTAAAAAAAGGCTATTACCTTGGATTCTTAGTTTTCCAGTTCCATATTCACATCTCATTTTTTTGGAAATCATTTTAAAAATCTTTTAAATAATTATGTATATTTAATTACTCATCACTAATCAAGTATTTTTCTATGGCACTGACATATTGAGATTTTGGCCATTTCCTATTGACAAGAGTGTATCCACAAAGTTTTATATCATAGGAAAAATTAGTTTTTATACAAATGATTATTAGGATTTATAGTCAAGTCGGCAAAAGACCAACTTGGTGAAGGCCAACTCGGTGAATACAATGGTCAACTCTGAAAATAAATTACTAACTCAGCTAATGGTCTATTGGGGTTGGCGCTATATAGGACAATTACACTGTCACAATATTTTAACTATTTACCTATTTACACCATTTTATATTTGGACTCTTTTATGTTATTAAGTATGATTTAAACCACACTATATTTAGATGAAACTATTATAATTAATTAAGTAGTAACAAAAAGTATTATATAAAAAAGTGTAATAAGAAAAATGTAGAAAATAAAATAATTTGGCATGTATGAGCAAGGCTAGGCCCTTGCTCTATAACAGAAATATATAAAAACAATTTATTTATAAAATGTGAAATGTATTAATATGTACAAAATAAATTAAATAGTTTATTTATCAAATATGAAATATGTGAAATATATAAATATGTACAAAATATTTAAAATTGTCTATTTATAAAATATGAAATATGTGAAATATATAAATATATACAAAATATATAAATATGTATAAAATATATAAATATATTGGCATGCATTAAAAAGGCTAGGCCCTTGCTCTATAACTAAAAATTTATAGGGGTAAAGCTAGAGTTGAATAAATGGAACTGCAATTATATAAAAGTCTCGAAGCAGAAAAAGTACCATTGTCATAAGAGTCCAAGCTTCAAAAATTTGCCCTTGAACATATTTTTGCCACTAACTTTCTTTAATTTTCCATTATGAACAAGCCTTTCATGTATGATCTTCTAGGCAGAATTCTTGTAGTGAATCGATTGAAGACACATATTCTCTGCTAACATAAATCTGGTCCTTGATCTGCCACCTCTTCAATCCCATCCATTATCTCTTCATTTCCCTTGTGCCTCTTCAATCATAATCTCTTCATTTCCCTCATCCTCTTCTGCAATCTGTTCACCAGTTTCCCGGCATAATATTCATTCAAACTGAATATTGTGGGTCCACTGAAATTGCTCTTAAGACTACGTCAGTGTAAGTTAATTATATCTTTTGCTGAGTTAACCCAGTATTTTGCTGAGTTAGCATTTGACGAGTTGGTCTTTCTCCAAGCTCTATATCTGTCTATTGCTTTGTAAGATTAGTTTGTCTCTACATTGTTTAAAGCAGTTTATTTATTTATAATTTTTAATCTGTTAAAATAATCAATGTTTAAAAATAAGGTTTGTGTATTGCTAATAATTTTAATGCATGCACTAATCATTATAGAGCTTTTATAATTCATAATTTCTACTGCTATCAGTATTATCAAAAAATAATAGAGTTGAACTAATTCTTAAATATGGTTATTCAAATTTATCTTAGTGACAATTGGTACATAAATTTATTGAAAGTCATATCTGAAAATAACACAGAGCACTGTTTCTTGTTTACTATCAAAATTATTAAAAAAAATAGTATCATTTTGGACAAAGATTATAACTTGGTCAACCATCTCTTGTGAAAGATATCAAAGAGGCCATCTTTGTGAAAATGAAAGCCTCTCCAAAAATACAATGTATAGAACTTAAAGTGAATGTTTCAAAAAGCATGTTTATAAAGTACTCAAGATAGAAAAATGGCACCCATTCAAATTGAAAATTTTACATTAGGCAAGCTTAATGAAGATGATCCAGACCATCATATTAAAATGTACAAATGGTTTATTGAGCAATAGGATCACTATCATTAGTTTCTCAACACTGTTTTATTTAGTGACAAGGCTCATTTTTATATTAATGATGAGGTAAACTAGCAAAATACTCATTAATAGTCTTAAGACAATCCATATTGGATGATTCCTACCAAAGAGCAAGATGCACCTAAAGTGATGGTATGATCACAGACTTAAGAATGATCACATAGTTAGATTTTGTTTTATTTATTAGTACAGTGATGGAGATTCTGATCTGGAACTATTTAAAGAAAGATTGTTGCAACAGTTGCAAAACTTCTGATGATTTTCCACAGTAGTTCCAGCAGGATGGGGCACCACCACACTTTATCAGAAAAGTTTAAGATTGGTTTGATGAAATCTTTGCTCATTGGTTGGTACACATGGTAATTTTATGTGATTATTCTAGTAATTAGATTTAAATCCACTGGTTTTTCTTTTTTTGGGGCTAAATAAAGTTGCAGGTTTATGTGTGAAAATCATAAATATTCATCATCAGAAAGAGTTAATTATTTCAGAATACATCAATGGGAATGCCAAAATGTTTGCAATGTTCATAGAAACTTTTCAAAATGTCTTCAACTTTGTATTCAACGAGAAGGCAGTCCTGTTGAAAACATTATGTATGTTATATTATTTTGCTATGTAAGTATGTTTATAATATAATAAATATTCATAATAATTAATTTTTCCCATGATGCATGACTTTGTGAACACCTTGCATATTTATATATATAAATTGATTAACTTGGGCTATGTTGAATACATTAAAATTATGTGCAATTCACAAATTACTGATTTACACATTTTTCAAGGACTGTCATGAGTGATAATAATTTAATAACAATAAAAGAATTGCATGTAAATAAAAAATTATTTATATAAAATTTATGCTTGGAATAGTATGGAATAATAGCAATTTATAATTTAATTGACTTTGACAGATCTGATATAATAGGTGTTAGTGACCAGTTAGGAATTAACCAATTCAAATTCCTAATTGGTCTGACTTAGTTGAACCTAACTAGTCATCACTTTACAATAACTAAACTTATAATTATTAAAAAAAAAGATTTTATGTATATAAATGCCATAATTAAATTACATCTAAAGCATTTATCTCCAACATAATTAAAGAGAATGAAACTAAAAATATAAAAAATTTAATCAATAAAACAATGTCATTGTTAATGATTATTAATTATTTAAATAGAAATAAAATAGAATTAGAATTAATAAAAAAAATACACAATTACACCCCTTTTTGACCTTCCTTAATGCAAATAAACACCTGATCATTACACTAAAACATCTCTGTACTTTTATATACTTTTCTTTATATTTGAATCAGTGGTAATATCAATGCCTGCATTCCATGTATTTAGTATGCTGGATATGTTAGCCTTTTCCTATTTTATATATAAAATTCCTGATTATATGCCAGATATATCCTCCTATGGCAACATAAAATGCAGGCTTGTATTTACATGTACTTAAAATTTGTAGTCCTGCAAGGTTACTTTAAAACATCATTAATACTACATACTTATACTTTGTAAAATCAATAAAATATCTGTATAGTTTTATAGAATATTAGTGGTTTTTCATTACCAATATTTGTATGAATATGTATATTTAACTAATAAATGTTTGTCTCATAAAATTTAAAAAAAGCATTATGGTATTCTGTATACTCTGTAAAATGTTATCTAACAATAGAAATTTTGTAAACTTTTAAAAATTAGTTTGGTATTATATTACTTACAAGTAGGCTTTAATTAATAATTGATATTTTATATTTAAAGATTATTTCAAGTGAATTTTGTAATAAAGCTCATAAATTATTAAATAAAAAATTTAATCTAGTTTTGAGTCAATTATCCCAAAGTTAAAATTGTCTTTATTAAAACAAGCATTACAGTAAACTTATTAAATTTATATACAGTATAATCCGCTTATAACAAGAACTCGCTTATAAGAAGCAACCTTCTATGGTCTCAACAAAATACATTGCATCAAAATACATTACATAAACCTCGCTTATAACAAGCAATCTGGCTATAACAAGCAAATTTTTATGGTCCCTTCAATCTTGTTATAAGTGGATTATACTGTAGTAATATACTACACACATGTTTCTTTAAAAATGATAACTTTATAAATACAGCAACTATTACAGATTAAACTCATTCACCATTTAATCTGATTATTACTATTAAATTGTGAATATCAGTTATTTATTCTCAAATATGTTTTATAAAATATAAAACTTCATATATATTATCATTAATAAAATATGTGGAAATAAATATAATCTATTTTTCATGATCAAGCTATGTAGTTTATTTAGTAAAGTGATATATATATATATATATATATATCAATCAAATAAATATGAATATGTAGTATAGTAATATTTAATATGGTGTAGTGTCAGATACTATTAATATAAAATGTCCAATAAAAAGGAAAATAATTTAAAAACTGATAAATACAAACCTACTTAAATTTTATAAGAAAAGACAAAATTATCAAACAATTTGATTTTTAGTCTAATACTGTGACAAGCAACTTTTTAAATATAAAACAAATTTAAATCGAGCACTGTTATGTGTAAGCCAAACTTCTTAGTAGTCTTTTTTTATCTTTCTGGTTGTTTGAATAAATTTATGTTAGTTTGAGATTAGGGGATTGATTTTTATTGTTATCTGGTTTGTTGATTTTAAAATGAGATTTGCATTGTTGAATGAGAGAAAGAGGAAATTTGTTTCCTATAAGGCATAAATTAAAATGTTTTCTGCCTTTTTTTGCATCGAAAGATTCTAGCTTATTTTTTTTATAAAACTGAATTAATTTTTTATTAAGTTTGTTTTCATATGATATGGGGGACGGGACTCAGAATGGATGTAAATACCAGAATGGGTGTATTTAAAGTATGGGCTATGTATGAGTTTATTGTTCTCAATTTTAAACTGTAAACGGATAAAAAGAATCCATTAATCAGTTTTTTTGTCTCAATGGTAAAATGAATCTTTAGATTGAAACTATTGAAGGATGTAGGTATGTGTGAATGGTTGTCTTCATGGTAATTATATGGACCACAAGTATGTCATCATTGTAAGGTTTTCATAAAGAAGGTTTGAGCTGGTTTGGTAGTCTTCTGAGTGCAGTTTGTTCTGTATAATGGCGAAAGTGGGTCCTTAGTTATAAATAAAGAACACATACAAGGATTTGTTTAATGTCAGTAGAATTCAGACAAAAATTTGTTCAGAAAAAATAATAACATCAATACCATGTTTTATAGAAAAGCCGGGATAAAGGTTGATGACATCAAACAAAATGAAATGGGAATTTGTATTTATGATTTACATATAAGGATATAGAATGTAAAGAAGAACTCGTGAGTTGTTAAGTGGTTTGTTATGAAAGAAATAAGTTGTATCAGGTTTTTGTTAATCAAACTATCCAGTTTTTCTATTGGTGTTTTTAAACAGAGGTAATCGGTCTGAGGGTAAAACCTGTATCAATTTTGGTTTTGTTTTTTATTTGATGGTATAAAATTTAGCAGTATTGGAATTTTAACTTGAAAGGATATTTTGGATTCATTGAGGGATTGTAAGTAAGTTTTGTAAAAATATTTTTGAGAATGGAATTACTGTATTTTTCAATTTTTGGTGTTTTTACTTTGTTAAGGAGTCTGCAAGACTGACTGTCTTCAAGGAAGAGTTTGGTTTTGTTATCATATTTTCAGTGTCTGTGAGGACTGGTCTAAGTATTGGTTTTATCTGATTTGATGATGCTAAGGAGAGGCTTATTAAAGATTTTCTTAATTTCAAAAGTGTTTGTTTTAATATTTTGATTAATTGGGGGGATTGTTTTTAATAATTTTTGAGAGATTTGATTTTAGAATGGTTAAGTTGGCTTCTGTACCAATCGCAGGTTGTTTTTATTTTTGAGGATTTGGGTTGATGTAAATGTTTTTTCCATATCACAGACTTCATAACTCGAAATATCTCACAATTCATGGAAAGTTTAAAAGTATTGTTTAGCGTTTTTTTTATTATGTATATCTGAACAATTCTTATAGTGCTACTATAATTCTATAAACACTACAACTACTTATGCACCTGCAGTAAATGACAATTCATTCAATGGTTTTCTTTTTATGTGATGCTGTACTTCATTTTCAGAGATTTCTTTAAAAATTGTGTGCAACTGTAATCTGGACAACTTATTGTTTCAATAAATTTATTGATATTTATTAGAATGGACATTTTAAAAATGTTGATGAAAATTTTATTATTATTTAATTTATGGAGTATATATTGAAATGGTATCAGTGATCACGATTCATTCTTAATTAATTAAAGAGAATGGACATCAATGAAAAGAAAGCATTAGAACTTATAGAAGAGGCTAAGAAAAAAATGAAAGGAGGATTCATGTCAAGTTTGTTTGGGTAAGTCATCTCATTTGTTTTACATTTTGGTAATCAGAGGATTTAGTTAAAGGAAGTCTGACGACAGGATATGAAATCTGTTCATAAGTCATAAGTTTTAATTGCATTGAATATTGATACCATACAGTTTTGTTCTATTTTAAAAATTATGCAGATTGTAAATTCTATTAATAATGACAACATTTACAAAATCTTTGAAAAGTACAATTATTGACTCAATAAATTTTTTCTTCAATACGCTGGTAATACTTTGATGACACCTATTTGACTTTCTAGAAATTCTGGAAAAGCGGAAGAAGCCATCAGCCTATACGAGAGAGCCGGGAATTCTTTTAAAATGGCTAAAAAGTGGCATGGTAAGTCGTTCGATTTTATTGGGGAATTTTATACTAACTTGACTACTTATAATTGATATTTAGTTTAAAAGTCTAATAATGTTATTCAATTCTGGTTCTTCTTCTTAATCACTCAATCTAAACACAACTATGAGACATTTACAATACAAGCCTCAAATCTTTCCACTCCTCAGCGGCTGGGCAAGCATTCTGCTCTGCTTCCGATCTCTCCCAACAGCAGAAGTCAAAGCACGACTCGGCCACACATCTGGTGGAAGCAGCCAATTGCTTCAAGAAGGTGGATCCCAATGAGGCAATTCGCTGCCTTCTCAGTGCAATCCAGATCTACACGGAGATGGGCCGGTTCACAATCGCGGCTAAACACCACCTGACGATTGCGGAGATCTTTGAACAGGAGTTGGCTGAGGTTGACAAAGCTGTCCAGCACTACCAGCAAGCCGGGGATTACTACAGGTTATTGTTATTTAGTATCAAGTCGTTTTATTTGTCAAATACAGGATATTTTCTTATCAATATCGATCTTTTTTATTCCTGTGACGTTTATTGCACGATCACATAACAGTAAATTAGTTGAATACCAAATTATTTATCACTATCGCATTACATGTATATGACATTTGGCGTTACAATTAGGCATTCTATTATTAATGTGAAAAAATATATATGAATACATATATTTCCATTTGATTGAGAGAAAACATAATTGTTTCTCACAAATTGATTGTGACTGAAAGATAATTAAAAATAGAACTTCTGCACTAGTTTTCTCTAGTTTTCACTAGTTTATCAGTATGTATCGTTTCTGTACTGTTCTCCATCGAATAATTTTTCATTTTTGAATGCAGTGGCGAAGAATCTACTAGCGCTGCTAACAAGTGTCTCATCAAAGTGGCTACTCTCAGTGCGCAACTGGAGCATTATCAGAAAGCCAGTGAACTCTTTGATCAGGTGGGTCAATTGATAAAATGTTACATTTAGAAAAGACATTTTTTTATTAATGCTATTCTTAGTGGAGGGGGTCTTGGTTGCTGTAGTTTTGAAATATTATTCGTGTTATAATAATAAGTTAATTAAAATAAATATTAGTCAAGTTATGGTACTTATTATTCTTTTGTCTTCTTGAAATACAGTAAACTTTGAAAATATATTATAAATATTAGCCTAAGTCAATAATCTGGGATCCCAAAAGCTTTTAATCAAAATAATTTGTGCAAAAGGTTTGATACTTTATCAAGTGATATGACGAAGTATGTAAGTCTTAAGTTGCAGAAATTATACGTTATTTTTATGAGAATTTTAGTGTTTTTCCATATTAAAGAATAGGAGAAATTTCTATGATATTCTCCCAATTTTCATGATTTTCATGGCAGGTGATATTCGATGAATAACATTTAGGCTATTCGTTCGCAAAGTAATTTTAATAATCAATAGTATTTAAATGAAAATACTATATTGAAACAAATTATAGAAAATCATAATATT
>JAUZNC010017027.1:0-25091 GCA_034780395.1 Vannuccia rotundouncinata | reverse complement strand
GATCAATTCTGACCCTCATGATGTATCGATCAATTCTGACCCTCATGATGTATCGATCAATTCTGACCCTCATGATGAATCGATCAATACTGACTTAAGTTGCATTAAATATATAATAATATTTTTGTTATAATATGCTCAACATTCTATAAGTAAGATATAATTTTCTGGTATAAAATGTGTTTATTTATTTATTATTGATTATTATTAATTATTTATTAATTATGGGGTTAAATTCTTCACTTTTTTAAATTGTTGCATTCCATAATATAGGATATAATATAAAAAATTTAAAAGTTTTTAATATTATTTCGTTTATTGTTATCCTAAAATTTTCATTTATAAATTATTATATTTATATTTAATTACTTATGTAATATTATGCCCATGTATTTAACTCAATATTTCACAAATATAGTTATTATATTTTCTTTGCAAATGACTTACTATATTTATGAATCAAAGGCATTATTAAATGTATGTTTTAAATTTTATAACGTTCTGCACAAAGAGTAATCCGATGTAGAAATCTAATCATTTTTAATCATGTATAATATTTTATACAAAACCGATTCTCCTTAGAATTGAAATCAGTTTTTATGAAGACTATTAATTTGCAATTAACTAAATCCTTGCGCACGCAATTGTAATGGAATGTATGCTTATTTGAGCCTGATATGGCAGCTAAATGGCTCTATCACTTTGGTACAGATAATATAATAAACAGGCTCATTGTACCAGTTGTCGTGTTTGGAGTCAGGTAATTGAATCATAAGACAATTAATGAAGGAGCTAATAGAAGATAATAAATAAATTTATTCAGATTATTTGGAATAAATAGCCTAATCCGAATTGGCGACTGCACCCATGTGACGTTAGCATCTCAGATATAAAAAAGAGGTCTTTACATGACTGCTTAATATAAGCACACTCCACTAATTAACTTAAAACTATGGTTAAGTCAACAAAATAATATGGAGTAATGATATAATAAAATCATAATAATTCCCTGCGCCACACTTTCGGTCTTTGAAGCATATCATAATTCGTTATAACCATTAATTAGATTATTATTTTAAATTAAATATTGACACAAGAGACAATTGTATCAATCAATTATAATATTTGCCTCAGGGATCTTTCTTGGATTTGGAAATTATTTGATAATTGTAGATATATTGCTTCCTTATATATATTATAAAATTTTATATCTTAGTTGTAAGATAAATTAACCACGTAAGTGGTTACATTTATATTTTGTATTGTTACTCTTCAATTAAGTTGAAAAAATAATTTATTAATGTTGCTATTATATTTTAATTAATTTTAGTTACTAAGTGGTGTGTATATGAATGATGAGTATCATGTAATGCACATTTTTAAATTTTTCATATTTGAAAATAAATAAAAATTGAATACATTTTATTGATTCCCAATATAGTCGAACTAATTTTTAGATTCATAAAAAAAACAATAATTAAATTTTAAATTGCGTCAAGCGTAAAAAACATTAAAGCAAGTGAATATATAGAGGATTTATTTATTTGGTGAACTGATTAGCTGCTTTATATGTGTCAATTAATTTACAGTTTTAAGTATAATCAAGCTATGTGGCTATAGTGCAAGTGTATTAAATTTTAAAAAGGGATAAATTTCATCATTTCATTAAAATCCAATTTATATAAAAATATCAGTAAACTTTTCGTTAAATAAAAAAAAAGATATCATCGACATTAATTTGTTCAAATATGTTCTTGGCAATTGAATTTTAATAAGATGATACGATCATTGACTTAGCTTATATAATGTTTATCAAGACCACAAATTGACCAATATTCAATATATAGTCCAGCGGAACCTTGACCGAACCTGGATTTTCGGTATATATACGAAATTTTATTGCCACTTTTGGTATTATGAGGTTTTTTAAAAAATCGACAGTCAATATCTGTTGCCCTCCTCTGTTTTATCCAAATAGTAAAATAGAAATATATCTTTGATAATAAACATAATTTAATCTCAATATAAATTTGAAATAGTTTCTACATAATTAACTTCAAATTACTTGAAAATTTCAACTCACTCGAATAATATTTGAAACCTATATAACAAGAGTCAAAATTGGGTAAAACTTCCTTGTAAAAAACATTAAAAATATTTGACTTATAACATGAAAACTAAAAATATATTCATATAACAGTATTCGTATATAAAGTGAAAAGTATTCAAAAACATTATATAATAATAAACGAAATAATGAAACATTATATTGTTTATAAGAACGAACGAATTACATAATCATTTAGTTCTCCACATATGCAAATAGTCAGATTTTAATAAAATTTCGTAATGTATGGTACAAAGCTAAAACTTTGCACAACGTTTCTTTTGAATTTCAGAATTAACATACTAAAAGAAAAGTCCAAAAAAATCTGAACATGTCTTCGTCCTTAAAATTAATAATGTATTTCTGGTTCATAATTAATAAATGAAATAATATAACACGTAAATTCTAAGTATGAAAAAATTTAAATCACAAATAACTGCTTTGTGATGCATTTTGAATGCATATAATATATCAATAATAGATAGAAATTTGTATATAAAGTACCTAAATTCATCATTATTTTTTTGAAAAAATGTCTATGTATGACGTCATAGACATTTTTCTGAAAAATGAACTCAACAACAAATTATGGTTTTAGTGAATATCTTAAAAAGAAAGCATCAGAGACCCTATAAATGTATTACCAACAGGTAGAAAAATGACTATAATCTATCAGATAGGGTAAGTTAAAAGACTAAAAAATTATGTTGAAAAATTTAGATACTTTAAATATACATATTTATATTTATTGGTGATATATTAATATTTTATGCACCCAAAATGCATCCCAAAGCAGATTTTTATTAAAAAATGTCACGCATAGAATTAACTTCATTTTTTAATTATGAACCAGAAATACATTATATTGATTTTAAGGACGAGGACATGTCCAGATATTTTTGGACATTTAATATGTTAATTCTGACATTCAATAGTAAATTTGGGCAAATTTGCACCATAAATTTAAATTATTAAATTATCAAAATGTGATCTAAAATAACTGGACTATTTGCATATGTGCAGGAGAACTAAATGACTAAATGATTAAATACGTTCGTTCATATAAACAATATTTAATAAAGGAGAAAAATAAAAGTCCGATAATTAAAACTTCAATATATATATATTTCGGATAAATTCCGTTGAACGCTATAAAATAAATAAAAGCAATTTTTGACTCATTTTATTTTTATTTTTATTTTATTCAATTTTATTTTTCTCCTTTATTAATTATGAAACTTCGAAATGCCCACAACAACATACTTAAATATACAATATTTAATGTTTAATTATTTCTTTTATTATTATAAAATGTTATTGTAGGTATACATTTCCCTTTTAAAAATGAATATCGTTCTAGAAAATATTTTTAGTTTTTCTGTTATAAGTCAAAAAGTTTTAATGTTTTTTACAAGGAAATTTTACCCAATTTTGACTCTGTATGTTTCAAATTTTACTCGATTGAGTTGAAATAAGTAATTGGAAGTTAATTATGTAGAAACTATTTCAAATTTATATTGAGAATATCTCTCGTTGTCAAGTCTATATATATAGTTGATAACCATAATGTTTCCAAAATTTAAAAAAATTTAATTACAAACATTTTATTTAAAATAAATTAATTTATTTTAACTATGTAGTGTGTATTATGTCCATAAGAAAGGAGGAAATAATCTGAATAAATCTTACATCATAAACATAAACAATAAGAATAAATAATACAAATATACAGGGAAAATAGAAAAATTATTTACAAAGCAAAATAGAACAATGAACAAATAGTTGGATTAACAGTAAAGATAAACAAATGTATAATTAAAGTTATATATATATATATTTTACATAAATTAAAAAATTCTTTAAAAATTTCTCATAACTTTTCAGTAAACATATTTAATAATAATAAATTAGACATAAGATGGATGGATCACTAATTGGGTGTTATGGATGAAAGTGAAGCCATTTCATTTTATGGGGCCATTTCAAGCTACAATCCAAATAATCATATAAATAGAAGTATTTCAAATTCATTAACATTTACAAAGTAGTTATTCAAAAATCATTATTTTTTTATAGAATTAATTCAACAACAAAACCATCCAATGCAATACCACATAAATCAATAATTGTGAGATAGCATGAGAACATTTTACTAATTTTGACACTATATACATATAATAAAAATTCTAATAGTATGTATAAAATTTGAAATATATTTTATTCCGTTTAAAAAAATATGTTTTGTGTCGGCATCATTATATAGTTTCGATAAAGATATCGATGTCAATAAATATACGGGAATTTTTTTGATATATTAGACTATTCAATTTGCTCAACAACAATACAATAATTTCTCAATATTTAATATAAAAACATTATTTTACACAACTTATTTATCTATGTAGTAAAATATATTGGGAGGTTATATGTCTTTGTAATTAATAATCTATACGATTCGTATTAATATAAAAGCAGTGAACAAAATATTTCCATGTTTAAATTTATAATTCTACAATGACTTAGGCCACAAACTAGCGTAGGCACTGTGCAGATATGACGATTGTGACGCCTGCGCCAAATACGACGCTGCTGTGTACATCGAGGAGGGATTGTTTGCTGCCGTGGCAGCGTCCAAGAGAAGGTCATAACCGGGAACAGAGGAGCCCAATTGACGGAGCATTGAAGCAACTGCATGCCCAGTGAGATAGGAAGGGGCACCACCCCCCGATAGACGAGATGCATTCAACTGGGACCCGGTGAAAGGGGAACGTGGAAAAG
Organism: Vannuccia rotundouncinata; assembly: GCA_034780395.1. Taxonomy (NCBI): domain Eukaryota; kingdom Metazoa; phylum Platyhelminthes; order Proseriata; family Coelogynoporidae; genus Vannuccia; species Vannuccia rotundouncinata. The sequence goes on along the minus strand of JAUZNC010017027.1, from coordinate 20,206 downwards.
AAATTGGGAGGGAAGACGTGGAGTCGACCAAACTTTCGGAATGGTAGATAGAAGGATCGGATTCTCGTCGTAGAGATTGGTATGTATTTACGTCAGATCCAGGATTTTGCTTCTTCCATTTTGTGCGTCGATTTTGGAACCATATTTTAACCTAGAATAAAATAGATCAAGCAACATTTTTTATAAAAGTTTTTAATTCTGTATGGGTGGTTATATATTACTGTATACTCATTTCAGAATAGCTGTATATATGCGAAAAGAGCTTTAAATTCTAAAACACAATATATGCCAATAAAATATTTGTAACAAAAAGAAACAATTATGTACAAATTCGCACAAGTTAAGTGACATTTCGAAACAATTAAATCTTATTACATTAAATCCATAGGCGCGCTTATTATACACCACTAAACAATAATCCACCGGAGAATTAGTTAACTAATTAATTTTATGTGCAAGTCTGCAATCACTCAATTAAAGCAACTATATATTGGATATGTCGGAAATATTCGTCTATACATTTTATATAACTAACTTGGCTATTTGCACCCATCAGAGATTAACTAACCTCAATTTGTGAAACAATAGGACTATAAACTGCTTCCAATTAGCACTAATAATACCCGGCCATCAACATTTTATCATCAAAAAAGCTAAAATAACACGCTGTAATGACTAAAGTTATTTTATTATATAGTTGATTGCACCTAAAGCATTAATAGACCGCCCATATTATGTTATTTTTTCTCACTATATAATAAAACTATGACATCCGGTATCAATGATGTACGGAGCTCGCGTAATTTAAATGGATGTGACGTAATGCAGAAGAATTAAATTATATTATGAGTCACTGAGAAAAATTAGAAACAAAAGGTTGGACTGGGTATATCTTAATGTGATATTTTAGAAAATATTATTTAGCTATAGCACTAAGATAATAGTATGATAATAGAGGTAATTTTACATTAAGATTTCATTTATTATTATTTATAGATAGCTGTATAGTCATATATTGTAAAGAAAAAATTAATTCAAAATGATAAATATCTTATTATTTGTAAAGATTTCTTTCTAATAATTATTTAATTATTAACATATATAATTTAATAATACCAAATATACGACTGAATTTAACTTTTTCTTTTTGTCATTTATATATATATCTATAGATATATATATATATATAAATGACAAAAAGAAAAGTTAAATTGTAAAAATTGTTAAAAAGTAAAATATTGTCATTCATGAAAATTTTCCTTAATTTTTGTATTTATTCTAAAATATTGAATAGTATTATCAGGGACGTACACGGGGTGGGGGGGGGGCGAACAATCCCCCATCCCCCTTTTATTGGGGGAAAAAGCCTGTTTTAAAAATGAAGATAAAAATAATACCTATATATGAAATAATATGTATAGGATTAAATCTTTAAGTTTAAATTCAATTCATTTCTACACAACATGAATCTAATTAGTATCTATGTGTGTACCAAAATTTAAATTTAGGAGTCATGTATAATATTTAACCAGATATTGGTATAAATGTAGTCATTAGTATATCGATTCGCTTCAATCAGCTATTGTTTCGGGGTGTTGTAACTTTTATTTAATAATAATAAAGTTATATAATTTTATTTAACATCTATAAGTAATTATAGCAATTAGAATTGATGTGTGACATTATTCCTTTTGGACTATATTTTTAGATATAATTTGGACTGTATATTAATACATTAAATATAAATAATCCATACTTGACTCCAAATAGCTGCTCCAGGCCATCAATCTGAATTTTTGTCTAACCCAGGCATCTAAAATCCAAACAATTGAAAATATATACAGGACCATGAGTACAAAGCAGTTCATTGTACCCCAATGCCTCCCCAAAACGTGAGAAGCTTCTCGAACACATTTCGCAACAACGCAGCCAAAGCAACCACAACTCAAAAGCAGGAGTGCTCTAATCAGGCTGTGTAAAACCAAGTGGTCTGATCGTGCAGATATATCTTATGAGCATTTGTATCTTGCCATCCCACATATGATTAAAGGTTCGAAGTAATAAAGGAACACTTTAGATGACATTCACGGGTGGGACTCCAATAGCAAAAAAGAAACAACCTCCTTCATAAATGCCATCGCTAACTTCGAACTCATGATTGGCATAATATATTTGTATTGATTGTTACATTCTATCTTGCAAATTGACATGCAAATTCTTCGGGAAACTGTTGATGTTGAGTTTTCAGTGATTGAAAGAATGCCAACTGAAAGAATGGCCGAAAAGTTGTATTGCTTTCCCCTGCTTTCCACGTAACAATCGAAACAATGTGCCAGCAACACTTCAGCACTATTGGCCCTACCGACGTTTCTTTGCAATCGCGTTACTCGACACTATTATTTCGGAAATGAATTTTCTCCGTTTAATAATTTTTCAGTTCCCCCCTCCAAACTTCTTTATCTTATACCGACTAATTAGATTGGGTTGTATACTGTTTTTATAGACGACTTGCAGAAACCCGAAGTGATTATTGATCAAGAACTCCGACTATACGATACTACGATGCTAAAGTACGCCCTGATTCCTTGACACAAGCCATCAAACAGCGCGGTTAAGAACGATTTCCAAACTTGCATATCTTAATCAAAATTGCATGCACATTGTCAGTCCCATCTGCTGAATATGGGAGAACGTTTTGTGCTATAATGCGAAGAATAATGCCTTCATCAATGACAAACCGCACAACGCCTTTCTTAATTCACTTGCGTGGTCATCCTGTATAAATTATGAATGATACGGCTGTTAAAAATTCTACCTTTAGCATCCACAAAAATTTTAGATGAAGAATCTTCTATACTTGACGAGTGACATTTAAAGATATTAACATCCTTTTAACACATTTTAAACACTATATCGGAATTTTTAAATGAACTATCAATTTTATCAATTTTATCAATTTGGCACTATTTGTGTTTTATACTAATGGAATTTACTTTTCTACCACTAATCGAGTAGTATATTTGATATAATTTTTTATTGTAATAACCTATATAAAAAATCATAACCTCCCCTATGCAGCTCCCCGATTTGAATCCACTAATTTTTTAAATTTAATTATAACTCATGTATATATTATATTAATTATATAGTGTGAATATTTTTAAAACCAATATGAAAAATATTTTGAGATATTATATTGACACCACAAAACGATTTGTATAAACCGACATGAAATTTAAAATCGCAGTTGCAACTCACCATATATATAATAACATCTGAAATAATCTTCAGTATATAAATTGTATCAAATTGGCCTTACACAAGTTATTTTATACGATATTTTATTTAATATATAGAGATATAACTCACCTGTGTTTCGGTTAAACTCAGTGATAACGCCAAATTCAGTCTCTCGCACACCGAAAGATATCGTGTTGTTTTAAACTTGTTCTCCAACGCCACAAGCTGTTCATACGTGAAAGCGGTTCGGGCTCGGCGTGACTTGGAAGCCCCAATAACCCCAGAGGAGGCGGTTGACCGAAGTGGTGCGTCCTCCCTGGACCCTTCAGAGGCTTCCTCATCGAGATCCTCGTTAATGTCGTCCATGTCTGCTTCGGTGTTAAGAGCGGCTTCGTCTCTTTTGAGGTCAAGATCAAGTTCTTTCGTCAATGTGGAGGATTTGTTATTGTTGTTTTGTTCAGCTGGATAATCAATAGTAAAATATAGGAAGAACCAAAGTAAAATATATTTTGAATTCATGAGATATTTATGTCGAAATGATATCCATATATAATTACAGAAATACCTATAACAATTATATCTAAATATTATAATTACCAAATTCAAGTCCTGGACATTGAGGAGCGCCGTCCTTATCACAGATTATCTTCTTGATGGCCAGGATATCTTCCACAAGGAAAGATGAGCCTCCGTGTCGTTTTAACATAATGTGATGTGCGGTTGCGATTTAAATATATTCTAGAAAGCAGGTCGAAATCTGCCTCTCAAATTTATAACTGGCAGAACTGAGATTCTTTCAATTATAATATAGTCAGTAATAAAAAATTATTAATTGGGATAATTTTGAAGAAAGCTATATCTTCTGCTCGACAGGTCGACTATTGCGTTGCCTGCTTTATATCGTCATTTATATAATACCACATTCCCCTAAATCCAGTTTTTGTTTCCCTATTAGGAGCGCCCCGGGAGTTCCAAAGCATCGTTTAAGATTTGCTTCTATCATTCGGCCGTTAATTGGCCCAAACTTCCAATAAACACACTGGGGCTAATTCTTTTTGCGCGCTATACGGAACACCATTATAAATCAATATAGAGCTTTTTTAAATAATTGTTTATTCACAAACTATAATACATAATTCCGAATCATTATATTCATTTTCGCCCCCCTTTATTTATAACTGCAGCTATACCTACCTGTATAACTGTCAAAAATTCTAATACTGTCATGTGAGGAAATATTATTTCAGCTTTTAAAAATTGAGTTGTCACTAATGCAAACAATGATAACAGGAAAGCATAATTGAGAGAATTTAATAGGTAAATATTAGCCCGGCTTTTACAATGTATCATATCTTCATAATTCATTAAAAACAAACGCGAATAAAATTAGCTCACAAACAAATATTATAGAACTGTAACGTTCTCATAAAAAGCTTACTTGCCACTGGTAATTATAACAACAGTATTCGAGGACTTATACTCCTTTTTCTGTTTCAATATTTTTCACTCATTTGAAAAAATCAGACTTTTACTCTCACATTTTAAAGCAGAAAGGGTGTTTAATTATTTTCCATTGAGTGTAAATGGAAGTGCAGGGGGTTGGGGGTTATATAGTAATGTAGCGATAATTCAATAGCGTGAAGCCTGCATTCTTTGTATGTCACCACAATCATAGAACTTTATTTATTTGCTTATATTGAGTATACATAACTGACAGGACAAAAGCCAATCTATAAGACATTATTATAAAATTGTTGCAGCCGCCAAAATAGTTTATTTTAACAAGTGATAGTCAAAAACCGCCACTCCAAAAGATCTTTTTATTTGTTCCGTCTAAATTTAAAAGAATTGAATACTGAAATGTGCTGTCTATACCTATATATAAATAATATTCATGAATCGGCCTCTTTATTTCTATTTATTGATTTTAATTGAAACTTGAATAGCTTTCAAATTGTTTTCTAACTTTAAAATTAATATAAGGACAACTCTTATAATATATAATTTTTTTTACCTTAAAGATGTTTGGAAATGCAAAAACAATATTTTAAATTTCCTTATATTTATGGAAGTAAATATAATTTTTACTAATTTTACACAGTAGTTATAGTAGTTTTATCCATTGAGTTATATATTATTTATCTAGACCGGCAAACTGACCAACATTCAATAGTAATAAAAGTCCGCGTAGAAATATATCTATATCGATAATCAATATGAAATTGATGTGAGTTAATATAATGTAATTCAGTTATATACGGTAATAATTTCGCTTTAAAGAGGGTATTCAATCAATATAAAAAAAAATAAAAAGCCTATTATTTAAAATATATAATATTGATTGAATACCTACCCTCTTTAACCTTCTACCACCCAAGACCAGTTCTTCTTTGATTTTTTTGGTCCCATTTATGAATCTATATAGCTATTTTTACCCTTCCATTGAAATGTCTTGAAAAAATTTATAAAAAAATGCATTGTGTATAAAATATAGGTATGGGAACAAATGGGAACACTGGGCGGTAGAATTGGTTAAAACGAAACTAATACCGTATATAATTGAAATGCAATCTGGACGTTTTTTTGATCAGTTTGCCAGTCTAGATAAATAATTATATATAAGTCATTGGTACAGACTGTCAGACGGAGTGAAAGTGTATTTTATTTTAATTTATTTTACTTTTTGTTGTGTCACTCTATAACACACTGCACTTCCGTATCTAACCGGTTAAAATAGATATACTGAAACATAGTAATTTATTAATTCATTCATAACAGATTAAGGGAAAGATGTGTTATGTGTGATAGAGCCTTCGACTTTTATAATACCAGTATTTTCTCCTTCGTTTATCGCCAGCCGTGATAGTCTAGTGGTTAGGACCTTGCGTTGTGGCCGCAATAACCCCGGTTCGAATCCGGGTCACGGCAACGGTTATTTTTGTCATATTTTATATTTTTATTTCAGAAAAATATTAAAATCTATTAGAAATAATCTTTTTTATATATATATTTGTAATTTTTCGTATATATTAATAACATAAAATACAAAGTAAATACTTAATAAACTGAAATTTTATTTATGTCAAAGAATCATTTTTATAATAGATTATACTACTCACATTTGTTCAGTAGTATACTAATTTATATTTTATTAATTTTTGTAGTTAATATATCTATTGATATTAAATGTATTCTAATTATTTCGTTTATTATCTGTGAATTCAAAAAATTAAAAAAATGTTCGTAAGCTTTTATTTAAACCAATCTTGTTTATTAAATAAAATTTTGTATTCAAAAAACTTTTGCCTATATAAGTTGCCTTTTTTTATATTATTTTAACGCTAATTAATAAATTTTATTAGTAATTAACAAGCGGGAATCTGCAAACAAAATAATGAAAACATGCTATTTATTCAAACATTATGAAACTCTCAGACTAGTAATAATTAATTGGTTCAATCCCGCTATATAAGATTGCTAAACAACATAGTAATAGTGCAAAGTGACAGTTCTCTTAATTAGCCGAAGTGAATGCATTAACGCAGAACTAAAGAGAACCTTTAGTAGGAGTCATTTTCATACAAATCTAAATGTCATTAGCGGACGTGTCAAACGAAATGATAGCTAGTGATTTTTGTTTAACTTAGTAAGTTTTATTATTTGTACGCACATTACATGCTGTCAGCAATCAATCCTTGTTAATTATCATATAAACACTTAGCGGGCACGAGCTTCAATTTATTTTAAAGCTTTTGAGTAGAGAAATTAATTCTTCTCGATCATAATTGTTATTAGAAAAACGTGTATTTACAGCAACACAACATTTTTCTCAATTTTATATAATTTCGAAAGTATTTTTATCATAACATTATAATCAAATGAAATTCACTTAGTTACAAGTAAACAAAAATCAACATTTATATAAACTTTGTCCCAAAATCGTTTATCAACTGTAACCAACACATATATAGATAGCACTAATAATTAAAACTGTTAATTTTACCGGTGCAAGCTTATCATTTTATATTTTAAAATTAATTATATTCTTTTATCAATTTATCCTTTGCTATATTAATTTGTAAATATTAATAATTTAAGCATTTCAAATATAAATCATTTTTTATATAGGACAACTTTTTATAATAATAATAAAATATCAAATGCGGATTGATAGTACTACGAATATTATTATATTATACAAACAAATCAAAATACAATAAAATACAAAAGTGACGTTACAACAAATTGAATAAATACAGAAAATTCATTAAATAATAAATAAAACAGTGAACATGTGCTATTAATGAGTTTTCAGATTAAAATAAATTACCCCACTTTGATTCAATTGTTGAATATTCAACTAATCCATTGGACTTTATTAAAAAACGCTAAAATTATTTTATTACTTACGAGTAGTATAGCTCATAATTGATAAAATTACTAATATTTATGGGGAAACAAATCAATGGAGCAAATGTAATAAATGGATTGTGGAATAGAGAATGATAAATAACGTTTTTATGTTTTCCTGGAAGATCGGCCCCATGGTGTGGAACGCTTAACAGGAGCAGTTGACTGTGACTGACCAGAATTTGCCTTGGCAACGAAATTATTCAAATCAGAAAGACTGCTTAGATCAATTCCAGGATCACTACAAACACAGAGAACAAAGATAAAATACCTCGTCGAGACAAATAAAACTAAAAACGGTAAAAACATTGATTGTAAATAAAATAGTTATTTTTAAATGTTTTACCTTTTAGAACTGGTAGCACTACTGCTGACCGCTACAGTCGGTTTTCCGGTAGTGGCAGAGACGAACATGTCTGCAAGAATTCGCCTGGTCTGGTCGGCCACGGGCCCACACCTCTCCCTGTGCAAATATACAACAATGCAAAGAGCGAGCAGGAGAGGCAGCGTCACTAAGGAGAGAATTGTGGGTGACTGATCCTGGTCGGGCACGGACTTGGCTGTGGGCCGAAAGTGGAACACGAAGTGTTGATGATGAATATTGCTACCGTTGCCGGAGGTGAAGGTGAGCTCTTGAGCCGAGATGTTGGAGTAAAGGTCGGGCGACAGGGTTGACTCTAGTCGTAGGACATAGCTTCGAGAAGAAGACGTGGGGGAGGTGGCGGTGGGGGCGGTTGGCAGGATGGAGGAGAGAGAGAAGAGTAGGGCGTCAGTAGCGAAGTTGTGTCTGGCAAGAATATGGTCGGGTTGGTTGGCCGGAAACACTGTTAGTCGAAGGGAAGAGAGGTGTGCTTCATTGGGTGTGCGTACAGCAGCGGAGATCTGAAAAGCAAGCAATAATCAATAATCGATGCCGTCATAATCACTTTTTAAATCAATGCAGTTGTTACCTCCATCATATTTATCCGCCGGAAGGCGTACACCTTTATACCACTGACGTCACCAGTCTTCATATCAATCGTCAATAAGTTAGGAACTGTCCTTTCAATCAACTGATTAATGCCAGGCGAGTCGAGCTTAACCAGAATTTCGTAATGACATCCTAGAAAATGAAGAAAAAAATTATTTAGAAGACAGAGTATCAATTATGAGAATTATTATCATGATGTTCACCTGGCCATAACCCTCTAATTCTAAAGGCACCATTATCGTCAGTGGTGGCCTGTTCTGCTCTGATCTTTGACCCAGCTGTGATGCACCGCTTCGCTTCCTCCTTAGTTGCCCCTTTAGACGGTCCAAGTTCCCTAGCCTCGACCACAATTCCTGACTCTGGATCCCCTGTTAGGGATGTCACCTATACCACGAGGAATGTTAAACTCAAGTTAACATACATTACTAGATTAGAAGAAGTGAACAAAACCGTTGCTCACCAAACCTATGGCGCTGTAAGCAGACCTCTTTCCAACCACTCTGAGCTGAACAGACTTTCCCTCGTCCACCTGGATAGATTGTGCTCCCGGAGGAGTGAACACGTACTCCTTCATGACAGCACGGAAGTAATAAGTGCCGGGAGCAAGACCCACAAAGGAATATTTACCCTCTTCATCGGTCAACTGGTTGGCTCGATAATCGTCGCCTACCACGGCAAGCAGAACACCTGGTACAAAAGACAGGATTAGAGAATAAGGACATAACCAAGATCATAAGAACTCAACATAAACAGTCAATAGCTCACCGGGTAGCACTTTCACCCCTTCTGCATCTTCCTCAGTAGCCAACACGAGAACTTCAGCCAGCTTCCTCGCTCCATAGCTCCACTCCAAATGCAATACGGCCTTTTCTTGGTCTGGCTCTTGCTTCGACATGAAGGTGTATCCCGCCTTAGAAACCGAGACACCATAGCGACGGTCCCGTGCCAACGGACCTACTGAGAAACGACCCTTCTCATCAGTAACTAATTGGGCGACAATATCAGAATCCTCGTCTAAAGAGTCACTTGAAGTGGGGTCCATTGTAACCGTAACATTCACCTGATAAAACAAAAAATCGATTGTGCAGCCATAGACAAATCTGGATTTTAATCTTAATACGGAAGAGGGCTTCTAACAAGGATTAAATGGTTAAAATGGTCTCAGAATGAAATATTAGGATAAAAAGGTCACCTGAGAAATCGCTGGTGTTATCTGTCCGGTAACAAAAAGGCCGAGAACAACATTGAAGGTGTACACTAGAGGAGAACACTCTTCCCCAGTGGTGGAGACCAGCACGGAGTTGGGCTGGATCAGAGTGAGAGAGGAGCGAGCCGTCAAACGAATCCCTTCCCCAGGCCGGATCCAGATCTCCACTTCGCCTTGTAATGTCTTGGGGTTCAGTCTTAATAGAGAGGAGGGATATCAGTTATCCCAAGGATTATAGAGTGAAGAAAATATCTCCTTTGACCTACTTGACAGGTAGAGGATTGGCGTAAAGCTTTTTGAAATCAGACTCTGAATCTCCATCAACACTGACCAAGACTTCCAGGTCCTTGATCTTGCTGACAGCTTCTACCGACTCGGCCTGGAACCTAACCCTCAGCCCGTGTTCAGCTGCGATTACCTGGATGGGGCCGGCGCCTCCAACAGGTGCCACTGACGAGGTGGAGTAGGTCATCTCTGTTTGCTCGAGATGTTGGCAGGAGATGGCTGTTAGCACGTAGTCACCGGGCTTCGGTAGGCATACCTAATGCGGGTCACAGATAAATCCTAATTAACAAACGCTAAGAAGTATCTAGAATAGAGATTAAACCATCTTGTAATATACACAAACACTACGCAAGTTAGGGGTGGATCAATACAGATAGCATATTGCACCTTTCCTTGTTAATTCAAATCCTGACAACTGTTCTGCCGATCTATGACTTTCAATATTTATGAAATTTAGTTCTTTTTGAAAACAGCGTTTTTTAACTGATTTTTAATGAAAGGTTCATCGACAGAACTGTGTCAAAGAGAGAAACATTTTGATGTTATCAGCCTTTAATATTTGGTCGTTTGTGATACAATTTTCTTGATTTTATTAGAACACAAAGCTAAAATCTTACTTCTTGCCAATCGTTTGCGAAAACGAAACCACTACAACTATTCTTAAAAGATTTTCTGCCTATTAATAATAAATAAATATCTATAGTATGTAGAAGATCCCAACCTGTGCACTGCCCCTCTCTAAACTCCACTCCCCCTTAACTATTGACTCCTCAACCACTTTGGGAGTAGCCTTCTTTCCCGCCGGGGTCTCCTTGACGACCACTTTAGGCTTCAATCGATATTGGAGTTTGACCGGGTGTGACGTCACAACGGGAACAGCATAACCCGAATGCTCGAGGACCAGGGGTTTGGGATCATGGTCAGTGACAGTAACCGGCAGGGCCAGAGCCTTCCAACACCAACTGTTGCTCCCCATTCCTACTGTATGCAGTTCCAAGAGGTACTCCCCGGGCATCACCTCCGAGAACTGGAACTCGCCCACTCCCGAGTTAGACTAGACAGAAAACAGACACAAGTATGACTTATAAAAAAACCTAATACAACCGAATGTATCTTTAAAATCACCCACTTTATCGACCTTGATGTGCTGAGTGACAGGTTGGCCGCCAAGATCCACCTCTCTTCCCTGAGGACTCAGAGTAACCTCCAACTGCCCAGTGGGACAGGTCTCTAAACAGCGCACACTGCCCTTCACCAGGGCTCTGAACTGGGAGAACTTCAATCCCTGGACGGACTGGTCCTTCACTTCTACTCGGTGTTCCACAGGTGCCAACCGAAGCCCGAGAACCTGCTCTTCATTGGCCGAGACGAGTGGTCGAACAAAGTAGCTGCCAGGTGCAACCAAGGCACAGAACTTCTGCTGATTACGGTTGTTAGGGGTAACAGAAGTTGTCTGTACACGAGCGGCCTCGTGACCTGATTTACCAGCTCCTACTAAGAGGATTGTGCGGACATAATCTTGACCGGAAATCTGACAGATCATGTGTGGAAAATCAAAATCAAAGACATATACGATTAATAAATTGGTCGAAACTAACACTTCATAAAGAATTGTTTGAATAGTATTGAGGAACATCATTAGCGTTCAAAAATAGAACTAGCGATTAAGTACCAGGGATGTGATTAAGAAGGAACAAAGAAGGAATTTATAGGGCCCCTCAGTATAAATAATAAAGGGCTCCTATACATAGCTTTTATGATAGAAACCAAAGATTAAAGGGCCCCTCATCATTACAAAAATTAGGGAAATCCTTTTAAATAAGGAAGAATCACATCCCTTAGGCTTAAGTACTCGATTTTGATCAGACCCCATGACGTAGAGATCACTATTCTATACTACTTAAGGTATCACTTGAGTATGTTGCAACACACTTACAGCTTGGGGGAGTTTGTCCACAACAACCTGTCCACACACTGCAAACTTGCTGGTGACGATGTCAGGAAGAAGAGGGGAGTTAGGAGTGAGACTAACATCAATTGAAGGGAACTCCATGTTGACTCCCTCAACCTGGAAGACCATTGCATATCATAAAGACAGATAATTCAGGAATAACATATTAAATGTGCACATTGCTTACCTTAATTGTGTATTTACCCGTTTTCATGCTATCGAGGTGATAGCGACCTTCTTTGTCCGTTGTAGCCGACAATTTACCGTTGATAAATACCTAAATAGCAAGTTGGAGCAACAGCAGTGTCAGCACAGAAATTATTTTTTAAAGATTTAGCGGTTATAATTACCTGCGCACCAACGACTCCTTGATTGGATTTAGCTTTGCTTAAAACTCGACCAGCCACAGAAAACCCAGCAACTCGAAAGACGCTTCCTAAAGCCACGTCCTCGTGCTCAATCTGCAATAACAATTTGAAATGTGGATATTTGAATTGAGAACAACTTCCAATAAATATATTAAACAATTTGGTTACCTTAAATGACAACTGAGCGGGCTCTACGTCGAAAACAATCTTCTCTCCTCGATAGAAGGGAACAACTGTGAAATCACCTCCAGGAAGAAGGTAAAATCTGAAAATGCCCTCTGCGTCAGAAAGCGACTGTAGAAGACGAAAGTGACATTTACCAACGAAATAAATTGCAGTCGTGTTAAAAACTTACAAATGAACAAAATAACTGATATTTAAAGATTACCTCACAAAGAATAGATTGGCCTTGTGGTGTTCTAGGGGAATCAATCGCTTCAACAGATTTACACCCAACCTTCTTCAAGTCAATATCTTTGACCTTAACCGACGGTGAGAAGAGGATAAAGCGAACTCCTGTTATTGGCTGGTCTTCAGATGTCACCTGGCCTTCTGCACGGAACCCCTGAGAGATAAACAACCACAAAAAGCTTAAGAACACATTTATTGAATATTTAGTGTGAGGAAAGGTGTATTATTTCACCTCGATTGTGATTGGTGTAGTCAACTTGACATTATCCACCTTAACAGCGACAGCGATACTGGAGGCCATCTTGGTGTTGCCAAGTTGAATTGTGTATTGTCTAGGAGTGACTCCAGTCAGTGTAAACCATCCCCCTTCAACAGTTTTAGTCGAGAGAATCTCTGTTTTGCCGGCTATTAAATGAACTTCTATATCAGAAGGACCAGTTGATAAGCGTTTGGTAACAACCTATCAGAAATTATAAAACATAGTGAAAAAGACACCATCTAAAAAACCAAATCAGGAATTTTATCAAAAGAAAATCTAACCTGTCCAAAAACACTGAAACCTCCAAATTCAAAGTTATAATCCTGCTGACATGACTCCCTTCCGTCCACTGAAATCGGATGTCCAACAGAGGGTTCAAACGTCCAACCCTCAGGCGCCTCCACTCGGAGAACATACTCCCCAGGGTCATACACTGGCATGGAGTAGGCCCCATTTGGCAATACTTCGGTGACATAGCGAAGACTTCCGTCAGCAGCTGAAGTTAGTTGGATACTCAACTTGTTATAGGAAAGTTTCAGCGCTCCTAAATCAGCTTTAATAAAGCCACCACAGCCAACAGCATCTTGACAATTGACTATGTTTGTCAAGAGTGTTACTATTACCAATATTAATAGTGTCATTCTGGACAACCTAAAAAATTAAATATACAAAAAAATATGAAGTTCATTATTAAAACCATGTAAAAAAAGTTTTTAAAAATATTCAATATCCTTTTAAATACCATTTAAGCAAAATCTAATAGCATAAAATTATAAAATTAATATATCATAAAAAATACAAGTTGAATAAATTTCAAATATGAACAAAATTAAATATCTGCACAGAACAAACAATCAAGAAAAGATAAATCAATTTGAAAAGTTTTACAAAAGTTTCAATGTTAAGATTTGAGATTCTTAATAATTTGGACAAGAAGAACATTCTTCTTTCTTACTGTCTCCAAACTGCAATATCTTATCAAAATATAACATTGCTGCCCTTGTGTTGATTAAATAACAGCATATAAGTAAGTTACTGCAATATTATGATTGATGAAATTATCATTTATGAGGGGCTCATTGGTTAAAATCTCACATTCAGTTTTATATGTTGTTTCTATACATAGATTGAAAAGTTAGCTTATCAATCCATGTAAGCATTTGAACATTAAAACATTTCAATGCATAGAGACTACATAGAAAAACTATGAAATATTATTTAAATCAATATATACAGGGTGAATTTCAAGTAATGCCCGATTTTTAATAATAAAAGATGTATAGAATAATTAATTTTTTATTAGCATAAATAATGAATTAGAAAAGAATAAAACAAAAACATAGTACAACAATATTCAGTCTATTAATACAACAGAATAATTTCTTATTCAAACTGCTCCCCAGCTACATTGGCACACATCTGAAGTCTGGTAGCTACAGAACAGCAGACCTTCTGACAAAGTTCTATGTTGATTCTATGCAAATTTCTGCTTTGAAAAATACAATATTGGTGTCAAATGCATGGCCAAAAGTGTGTCTGTATCATGTTCAGGTACAAATTGGCAGCTACAGGGTCATAAAAAATAAAGGTCCTACAATACCATTACTTAATATTGTGCACCAAACTGTTATACCAGGAAGATTGACTTCCTTTTCCAGAATGAGACCAGGATTCTCTGCAGCCCAATATATAAATTGGTGTGGCCATTGAGTTTAAAGGAAGCTTTGTCCAACCACCAAACTCTGTCTTAAATAGAATCGTATTCTGCTACCTTGGCTAAAAATTCCTCTGCAATCTGTACTCGTCTATCAGTGTCTCCATCAATGATCATGCAGACCTTGAACTAGATGTGGTATGTATGGTTTCATGTGTCGACTTTTCAACAACTTCAGTATGCTGAATTGACTAATGTGGAGCTCAGCAGCTAGTTGACGACTTAAAGATTGAAGGCTTACTTGTATATTTTTAGTCTAAAATGTCATTGATCTATTTTTAGTTTAATATAGGGTGTTACTTAAAATTCATGCTGTTGTCAATTCTACTCATTGTGCTCATTTTATTTTACTCACTTTGAATGAGTGCTGCCTTATAAATCATATAAATCATCAGCAATCACTCTCTGACCAAACAGCAAAGGGGCTGTGGCACAACTTCTCCAAAATTCAAACATATTCTCTTTAGCATAAAAATGATTAAATCTAAAATATTTCTGCTCAACATTGAATGGTTTCAAAATTATAGATCTCTAAACCTTTTTTGACAAAAAGACCATTTTTAATGTTACATTTTTCAAATTATTTTGCTTATATTTCAGAGCTAACATTCAAAAACATTGTACAATTAAATATATGTTTATCATGTTCCTTTTTGTTAGGTTCAGAATAATCCCTCTCAAAAACATGAAAGTAAGCTTTTCAACCATTTTGAGCCATATTCGATATATAAACTGAAAACTTAAAATACTTAAGAACACCTATTTCTCTGCACTAACTAAATGCTAGGAAATAAATTTTTACCTTTTATAACACATTTTGATGTTCTTGACTCCGGTGTTAGAAAAATATTATAAAAAGATAAAGAATTTTTTTTAATTTTACAAAGTCTAATACTTAGTATGTCAAAAAAGTATTTCAATTTCAATACATAATATTATAACAATTAATATAAATCGATTTTAACATGTTCTTAAAACAAATTATCAAAAAAACTAAGTTGAAAATATGTCAAATACTACTATTGACAGACAAGATGCATGAAATTTCAAATAGTCAGCATTTTTTTCTAACAGCTAAGAACATTGTACAATTTTACAAATACAATCTTTTAGTATCAAGCATAAAAATTTTGAATATGGTTATGTTCTACATAATTAGTGATGAATGAAATGTGTAAGTTATATATTTTTTATTTATCATAACTTTACTGTATTATTAGTGTGTTTTTAAAAAAATATAAAATATAATTAGGCAGGACATTTAATATTTATTTTCACTTTCTGTTCAGACTTAAAATTACTTCAATATAGAACCTTGCTCAATTGATTTGAATTGCAAGAATCATCTCACAAAAAAATTCTATAGTAAGGCTGTTGAGTACTGAAATGAGAATATTAGTGAAGATGTGAAATGTGTATTGTCTAGATCAACAAATATTGAAGTGTGTCATTTGAGCAAAATTTGTAGTTTTTTATTCAATGGTTTGTGATTTTTATGCTGAAAAACAAAGCAGGTGTTGCAATCCTTTTAATAACCATAAACAATTCAATAAGTAGGGTAGACTCTTAATAAAAATTGAGTGTTTTTGTAAGGAATATGAAACTTTGATATCAGAAGTAAACGAACTGAACATTTCTTAATTATGTTGATAAAAATATCAAGGATGACATAGTATCTGCATCAATTTCAAAATTCCCCAAATAAAAATATAAAAACTAATTCAAAGGCAAATTAAAGAAAAATAAGAAAGTAAAATCAATGATTATAAAAGTTTATAATGTTGAGTCAACACCCAGTAGTTCCAAACCACAACAATCATCAAAAGCAGAGAATTTTTTTAATGAAATTTTAATAATAGTAAAAATGAAATTTTGTTCATGATAGAAAAATCCATCAATAAAAAGGGCCTCATAACTCTAGCCCCAGACTACTAGTCAATTGGTGAAATGCTCCTATTGTTAACACCACTATCTATATGTTGAGGAATGCAAAAATTAGTGGAATACTTCCTAAGAAAACAGTAAAAACTGGGTCATGTGCATTTATTGATGAATCAAAAACCATTACAATTAACTTTTATCAGTCTGAGAAATACAGAATTTTACATGACAAGAAAGATGTAGTCAGTGCAAAAACAGAGCATTAAAAGAGAGAATTAAAATGTAGTATATTTTACTTTTGGAAATTTAAAACAAACTGTATTCAAAGAAAATTATGACATTCTAGTTAAATTTCAACTTTGCAAAGCAGAAAACTACTCCAATCAACTATTGAAAGATAGGGTTGGGTATATAATGTATGCTGGGTATATCCTAAATAGAATGCAACCTGGCTCACAATGTATGGTATAAAAAAAGTGTACAATTCAATGCAGAAATAAATATATATTTCTACACATATGGAAGATATTAATATTACAAAATGTTTACAAATATGAAAATATAGCTTTGTTAGGTATACAGAAATGTGCATCATTAGTAATTTTCTTATGTTGCAAGTGTAGGGTTCCTCCACTTTTTTCTGAATCAAATTCCCTGATTTTGCAGTAAAATATATGACCAATACAACTAAAAATATATCAAATTAATATTTATTACTACATTTTAAACCACAAATAATAACAATAACCATGTTATAATTACTAACACATTATTATATCACACACAATTGATGTCTTTTTCCTTTTCTTATAAAAAAATATCAATGTCCAAGATCTCATACTCTTTAACTGTTGCATTATGCCTTCAAGCACATTTCCTTGAACTGTTGAGTTTTCTTTTCTTTATAATAGTATTTCTAAAGATATTTCTAATTTCAGCTTCATTTTTTCACTTTCCCTTTCTTTTTTTCTTTGCATCATTTAAACTATTTTATATACATAAAATAAATTTTAAAAATTTGGTTTGAGCAAGCAAAATTTTGTTTTACTTTGATTAAAAAGTGTAATATTGAATAAAAAAGTAAAAATAAAGCCAATCAGTATTTCAAGAAAATATAATAAAATTCCCTGATTCTAACTTCTATCATAGTTCCTCCAAAAAATTTCATGACTTTCCAGGTTTTCTAGACATTATTTTAAAAATTTCAGAGCTTAAAATTTTTACAAAAGAAAATAGTTTTACAATATCATATATTTTTTTTTTTAAAATGGATAATAAGTTATTATCTTAATATGTAAAACAGGTTTTCCAGAAGTATAGCCATGTAGGAACCATATGTTTTTTTTCAGTTTCCATGATTTTGTCAATATTTGAAAAATCTCTATTTACAGGGAAACCTGGTAAGTGGAGCAAGCAACAAATTTCTGCAATGGCAATTTTTTGTGCTTTGAATATAGGTACACAAAAATAGATTACTATGTGTACTATATATGGCTATAAATGTAAAATAGAGTATACTATATAATGTTAGGCACATTTTATTAATTATAATGGGACAACTCAGCCCAAGACTACTATATAATATTATTAATTATTATTAATATAAAAAAATATTAAATTAACACTAAAATTAAAACACATTGTGAGATAAAATTAACTGCTATTTTATTTAAAAGAAAAATACTAATAGATTGGTTAATAGTGTTTAATTTTATTCAAGTAGGTGTTTTCAGTTTAGATTAATTATGTATAATAATCTATTTTGATCCAATTATGTGTATCTCATTTACTATTTCCATTCATAATCTGTGCATTGTAACATTAACTATATTATATGATTTGATTAACTGTCAAAATTATAGTTATAGTTGTCCCTTGGCTTTATAGGCTGTGTTGTCCCTTTGAGCCGAGTTGTCCTGGGCCAAGTTGTGTGTAAATCTTACCAATCTGCGCATATTACTAATGAGCTGCTCAAAGTTACCAATTTCTAATTAGCATTATAATTAGCATATTATTTTTGTGAATTTGACTGCTTTATGTTGAATTAAAAAATAATTATTATTTTAAAAATAAAAAATTAATAAATGAAAAAAAAATTATTGTTTTAGCATTAAATATTTTATTATATTAAATTGCTTGAATAAAATTTACGTATTAAACCTTTTCTGCTGATTTCTCTGCCAATTTTGAATTTTATTGTATAAAATAACATTATAAATATATATTCAAATATTATTCAAATAATTTTTGGAAAATTTATTGAATTTATCACTAAATCAATTAGTAATTTGCACGGCACATATTAGTAATATGTGCACCAAATTTTATTAATATTATATTAATTAAATAATAACCCACTATTAGTAATAAGTGCACTGATTTGTAAAATGCACCTAACATATAATATTTTAACAGCATTATTTAAAAATGTGAGAATATTTGACATTAGAGTATTAGCAAAATTCATGGAAATAGAACATTAAAAATTTGTAAGCATAATATATCCTGATATACAGGATTTAATTACTAATTAATAATTGATTTATTTTTAACCCCATACATACATTATAAATTTTTGAATTTAACTTTAAAATGATAGCTAATCAATTTTTTTATATTATTGATACTTTCCTTTTAATATAGTATCAAACTTCAAATTTTGCGTTATAACCAAGAAATAGTAGCATTACGTAGAAAAGCACACTCACTTATGTGTATTTAAAAAAAGTGCCACAAGTTTAATTAATATAATTTTTTTAAAACACAAATGAATTACGTGTATACTGGAATATTTTGAAATATAACATAAAATACAATCATTGCTTGCAAGTTTAAAATATTAAAAAGTTCTAGAATAATTGAATCAAACCTTTCAAGTCCTCTACAGGTATGTTTAGAAAACCCAGGGGTCTCACTCAAAACTTCCAAAACATGTCTCAAAATGGGCCAAAGTTTTTAAAGACCCCACCCTCCCTCCCCCGTTACGCACCGTAACGCCAGAGCAAACACCCACCTATTTGATAACGTTATGCTCGAGCAAACACCCCAACCCCCATGTAAGGAATCTGTGACAAAACGTTATGGAGGGGTAGAGAGGGCTTCCAAAATTGTGACGTCACAAAACACTCATGTAAAAGCCGCATAGAGAAAGATAAATCTGTTGTATTATCTTTATTCTATATTCTACATTTTTACGTTTAAATTAATCGAATTTACAGTTTATGCGGATTCACAAATTGTTCGAAATAATGTCTGATTTCCGACAGTTGTACTCAACCTTTTTTAAAGCATACTGCAATATGCTTACCCTTATTTACAAAAATCCAAATTCCAACGTGAGCAAGGTAATTATCGCCTTATGGAATGAAATGAAAACCTCGTCAGCAAATGTTCCACTAGCAGTCAGGTCTAAACAATAGAGGAGCTGAAATAATAATTATTGTATGCAATACGCAGGTACACACCTAATTGTTAACTACATTTTATTGTGCGAAAGTTTTTGTAGGTAAT